>VYZP01011697.1:0-99561 GCA_013400635.1 Hypocryptadius cinnamomeus | reverse complement strand
TGCTTTGAAGTCCCTCCTGGTTTATGTTCTGTTGAGCAAACTTGTAGCAGGATCTTGTTTTGTTGCTGTCCTTCTGTGTTGGATTAGTTTGTTCCTGGCTTTGCATGTCAGAGTGGTGGTTCATGGCTGACATTAAGACCAGGTTTTCTTGTGTGCAGCATTCCCTGTTTGATGGGAATGGGCACTGAGGTGAAAGCAAGATCAGTTTTCAGTGGTTTATTCGCTATTTTTGTCCTTTCTTCTGAAAGGAGGAGTTCCCATGGATGTGAGGAGAGCTTGTACCCTGGAGGTTAGGTTGAGAACTTTCTTCAATCCTGTGCTAAAGCTGGATGTTCTGCTTAAATTTGCTTCCAAAGGCAACACATCCTTCTGGTTTAATACTTACTTGGTGGTGAGGAGTAAGAGGATTGAGCCAGCAGCCACAGCAGAACAGCTTTGGAGCTGCCCAGCCTGCAGCCCAGCTCAGCTCTTCAGATCTGTCCTTGGGGCTTGAGAGGTATCAAAAGAAACCAGAAGTTAAATACATTTATTGAATTTTGTACTCTTTGTGGCTGGAAATGAATTCTCTTAAATCAATAATAAAGAGGTGACTCCACCTTGCAGGTCTCCAGCAAGGTGGTCAGGGTGGACTGGGCTGGTGAATTTGGCAGGAAAGGTTAGCTGTGCTGCTGTCCAGGAGAGAAAGGCAAGGACAGGGTGTGTTCCCCAAGGATGAATGATCCACTTTGTTTGATTTGAAAGTTTTAAGTTACCTTAAATATAAAGCTTCCAGAACAGCAAAGGGTTGCTGTTTACAAAGCCCAGTTGAGTGGAAGTTCCCCAAATGAGGATATCTGAGGTGGGGTGAGCCTCAGAGCCCTCTCAGTGCCAGGAGCCAGTGCTCCAGCTCCTGCCCAGTGTCTAGGAGAGGGAGAGCTCCCTTTAGTAAGGCTCAGTTGTATGGTGAGCACATGTCCACATTAATGTCTCTTATTGCGGGTATTATGAGCATATTTATCACTATTTAATATTAAGCAGTTGTCATTTGCATTACTCTCATGCCTCTGAGCTTCAGACACAAACTGTGCCCTGTTTTGCCCCTGGCTCAGCAGAAGGAGGTGCCAAGGAGCCCATCCAAGCTGCCATCGTGGGTGCCCTTCACTGAGCCCTTCCCAAAATACCCAAAATAAACCCACAGCAGAGTCAGGGCTGCTGATAGCATGGAAACATGCAGTTCTGCAATTATGGAGTGCAGATCATGGAATAAACTGTTTGAGAGGGCTCCAGAAATGTTTTCTTATCTTTTAGTAACAGATTGCAGCTTTGTTTTCTGAAATGCATTCTGAGAGGGATGGTTAAAGAATAGGGTGAATTTAAAAGCATATGTTTTACTCCCTTGCCTCCCCGCCCAAACCCTCAAACCCACTCAAAAAACAAGCCAAAAAAGCTCCCATAAAAACTCCAAACCAAATAAATAAAATCCCATCCCTCATTAGGTTATTAATGAGGCAGAGCACAAAGGAAGGAGAGGCTGAAGACCACTTAGGTTGACTTTTAGCTCTTCCCTTGCTTGATTCTTCCCTCACCCCACCATCCCCACACTTGAGGAAAAAAATGCCCAAGGTGTGGACTTGATGACAGAATGTGGGTCCTTTTGTTTGGTGCTGAGCTTGGGGTTTTGTGAGTGAGCCAAAGGATTAATGAAATAAGTTCTTATAGACACAATGAAAAATGACTTGATTGCCAAGAAACTGTCGTCCTAATGAACTTGGGTTGTCTGTTTGTTGGAGACACCAGAAAATGGAAATGGGCTTGCATAGCTTTATTATATTCAAAAATAGACTTTAACTAGAACATTCTGTATTCTTTCCTGTTTGAGTAAAAACAGGGGCTGATAGAAGTTGAAAGCAGCAGATAAGCTGATGTGGAGACACATATGGCTTGAAGCTAGTGTTTGAAAAGCAAAGAAACCATAATCAGTTGAAGGTAAAAAGAAAAATGTTCCTAGTAAAGAGCCCTGTTCTCAAGGCATCGCTTCATGTTGGTATGAAGACAAGTTTCGATTAAGTCCAGATAAATTCTTTTTTTTAATGTGTACGTCATGCAGAATGGATGTTTGTCACTGTCCATCTTTGTTACTAGGGAGGAAGGAATGTGGAAACATGCTGCTGCTCAAGCTTTTGGGGCCTTAATGCCAAAAATCAGTTCAATGTGGTCATCTTATGAAAATGCTCTAAACAGCTCATGTGCTGCTTGGATTTTTTAGTCAAAATGGATACATTTCCTTCAGAATCAGAACTGTAAGATGTGAGAGAAAATTCAGTTTTCTCTCTAAAGATGGCTTTTTCTAGGGGTGTTCAGTGGAGCTGGGAAAGAGCTCAGTAAAGTATCTTAGATTTGCAGGAGGAGGGAAGACCCATAGTGATGGGTAAATGTGATATGCATCACATCTTCCCTGGTCTTTCCTCCTCCAGCAAATCCAAAACATCCAGCACAAAGACTTGGCTGGATCTCTGCTGGGAGGATGTTGAACTATGGTCACTTGTGGCTCATCTCTCCTGGAATATTGTTGACATTTACTGAGACCTTGCACATCCACACAGTGAAGAGCAGGATATCTTCATAAATATGTTGTCTGCCTTGGACACTTTTTATTTTTTTTAAAAAAGAGGGAAAACATCTTCCACAAAATTGAAAACACTTCCAACTTCAATACTGCTTTTGATTGGAAAACGCAAATGCTGGTGTTGAATTTGTGACTATTTTACTTTTACGTCAAAATTTTACTGGGAAATACTGCTGCTTTCTGTCTGGTACCTGGGCCTCTGTGCTTTCGGGAAGGCAATGGTTTTGGTCTCAGTTTCCTGTGACAGAAGTGCCACCTAAAACAATGCTGGCCTTTTATGGATGCTTGAAGGTCAGAAGCAGTGTCATGACACTGACAAATCAGCAGAATGACACAGAATTATTTCACATACAGGATTAAAAATAAAAATGCTGTGTAGTTTTGGTTTTTCATAACTCTTTGCCCTTAGTTTTCAGTAATCAGATCAGAGTATATAAAACAAAGGTAGTTGCAGAAGATTGACTGCAAATGAGTAATTTGCTTGCTTTCAAGGTTTTTGTGTCTAGAATTTTTTTAGTAGGGAATATATTAGTAAAATAAGTGATTATTAAAGTTACCCAGCTATAGAACATGTAAATGGGTGAACAGAGCAGTGCAAGCATTCCAGCTAGTCCCCAGGATAGGAGAGTTGTCTTTTGAAGTGAAAATCAAAAAAATTGACATTACTCCTGACCATAACTGCTAATATTGGGTAAACATCTCACATGTTTAGGAGTTGCATTCCCTATATGTAAAATATGAATATGTTGTATTGTATAAATGTTCTTTGATCTCTTCCCATGAAAAGCTCTATGGAAATTCCAAGAATTTGATATTAAATGCTAGATTTAACCTTTGCAAATTGAGCCTAAATTATTTATAAGAATCTTTGCTGTTTTAAGTAAAATATTCACTTGGCACAGTTAATGCTTTCTACTGTGGTCAAATATGAGTGGTGAGAATGAAGCAAGTTCTATAAGTAGCAGTGATTAAACATTAATTTGATCTCTGTATTCCTACAGTACGTTCAGAGGAGATTAAAAATGCCATGATCCAAGGAATAATGCAGTAATATGGTCTTGGTGACTGCTCTGGAGTAATTCCGAGGCAGGACTTGTGGCTGTGACTGTATAGCACTGGAAGAGAGCTCTCCCAACATGAGAAAGGAATTGAAATGGTAATTCTCCAAGTCAAACAAAGACTTGATTGGTTATTGCTGGTTTAACCATCATAAAATGTAAGTCAAGAAGGATACTGCAATTCAGGCTTTGGCACCTCATCTTGTCTCATTTGAACCCATGTGTTCCTTGATTCCCTGCCATCAATCTCCTCTTTAGGAACTGCAAGCTGAAGTTAATGGCTTTCATCATAACAGCAATGAAAATACCATTTACCTATTAAAAATGCTCAGCAGGGAAATACTCAAGAATGATGCCTTGTGCTCCAGGCTATTCATCCAGTTTGATGAAATCTCAATTTTTCGTTATGCCTGCGTGTATGCAGACACTCTGCAAGGCTTTGAGCTGTCCATTTTGGAGTGTGATTAATTTGTGTCCACACCAGACAGCTTGTTGTGCATTAAGCCCTGCCAGCCAGCAGATAATTTTTCTAGCATTTAAACCAATTTATGGTCTAGCTGACGTGCTCATTGTTTCCCTAAACCTGGCCAGTCAGCACCTTCTCTACCACAGAGCAGGAAATTAATCTTTGCAGTTATTTGACTCCATCAGCTGTACCTGCTGCATGCAATTGTGGAGGAATCTGGCAAACTTTAAGAGCTACATCCTCAAACTGTGTTTGTGATAGCTGCCAGTATTCCTCCCTTCCCTTTCCTGGACCATGCCCTGAGGCACCCTCTGCTCTCCCACCCAGCTGGGTGGAACCAGAACACCCAACACCCACGGGAGAGGGTTTGGCTGTCCTTTGTACAACCCAGGAGGGAGCATCTGAGGTTGCTGAGACTCATTCCCACAGCAAATACATGCCTGTGTTTTCTGGAGACTCATCTTCAATCTTCTACTGTTGACTTTGTTGGCTTGGGGCTATTAAACATAAGAAAGGCTTGGAAGGTACCAGCTTAGCTCCTTGGTTGTGTCCCTGGTTTAAGACACGGGCATGGATGTGATTAGGTTCAAACTTCACCAGAGCGAAGAGAAAAATTGCAAATTATCCAAAATGTGTACTTTTATCTGCCTGTTCATATGAATGCTTTGCAAAAAGATGGTTCCAAGGCTCCTGTGTTGATTGTGGTGTGCTGTTGCAGTTGTTGCTCTTAAGAGATGAAAAAACAAATTGAGAATGAACTGGGACAGAAACTCAGTTCAAATTTTCCTTAACAAAGAGTGCGGTAAGACTGGCACAAAAACATCTCTGTACCCAAGCCCCCTGTAAGTCTGCCCCTCATTTGCACAGGGAAGGTAGAGCTGAGCCTTGTATGTAGCCCTAGAGGGTGCAGAGGTGCTGCTCTGCCAAAGCCTCCCTGGGACTCTCAGTATTCCCAATATCTACCTGTGCCCTTGCCCTGGAAGGAGTCCTGGAATTGATACATGGTTTGAGCTAGTGATTATTTTATGACAGTTCTTTGCTTAAAATGAAAGCTTGGAATTCAAGATTTGGCTTATACTTTGCATGGCTGTGAAAGGTGGTTTGATTTGTTTTTTTAATTTTCAGGGATTGTGGAGACAGAGCTATCATGTGGAGAAATTCTCAGCAGAAAATGGGATGCATCAAAAAGATGCGGAGAGATAAATTTCAAGCAATCCAAAATTAATTCGGAGATCCCAAGGATTTCTCACTAAGTGACCAGTATTTTGCTGAAATGCCAGTGTCGTTTTTCTTTCCAATTTTGTTTTCTCTCTGAGCCATATCTATTGCCTTTGAAGTAGCTACAGCTGAGGCCAGAATTTGTAAATGCTGGGAAACCAGCAGTTCAGAGCAAGGAAGAACCTTTGTAGTCTGCTCACAGGCAGAGCAACAGAGTAGGAAAATATTTTTTTTAATTAATATTTTATTTCCAAGCCTCCAGCATTTGATCCTGAGCTTCAGTCTTGTTGCATTAAAATGCATGGTGCAATCTTAAAAGTCATTTCACCAAGGGGCAAAGACCTTCCTGGTCAAGGAGACCTGGCAGGGGAGTGTCCTCCATGCTCCAGTACTGCCAAATGATTTGGGTGTAGTCATGGATTAAGTCTTGACTGGCTTTAAAATGCAATGTATTGTCTCTTCCAGGAGTTGTGCTGGTTAATTTGAACTGTGGTTACTGTCAGGAAATCAAGCCTCAGTTAAAACATGTGCAGCATTTCCATGGACTGACTTACTAGGAATTGTGAGCATTAAGACTATATTCAATATAATATGTGCTTGTTGGGATTGCCATTGGTGTGTTGTAGCTTCTCCATGTTCCCAGTTCTTAACTTCATGGCCACAACTGCTAAACTGGAAAAACCTTTGGCTATATTAATATATGTTGATACAATTCCTATTACCATATGATTTTCAGCCCATGGCATACGAAGAACTAGTGAGTATTGTGAGCCATGTTGAAAAATAAGGATAATTAAATCTCATATAACAGAAGTTCATATTATGTAGCACAGATCCTGCCATGAGAGTGCTGCTGTTGCAAGCAGAAGATGAAAATCCAGGGGTTTAAAGATAATTGCATTTTACTGTGATCTTTACATGTTCCTTTGCATGAATTTCAAAAGAAAAGACAAAAAAATTCAAATACAGAAGAGTCTGGATGTCATCTGGAATTTATTTGACCTCTTACATTGGTTCTAAAAGAAATCATAAACAAATAAACAAATAAAACTTTTTTCTAAGATAAAAAAGACACTTAATTTAATAACTAGATTAAAAACCAATTTGAAACTTAGTGGGGGAGCTTGCGTGTGGCACAAAAAAGGGAAAGAGAACATTTCATTTTAATGGAGATGCTGCCAGTTCTTTTGGTATGAACCCTTTGTCCAGGGCATGAAGAAATTCCTGCTGTGATGAGCACTCCACAGCTACAGTGACCTGTACCCGTCAAGTTAGTGAAGATGGGATCTTTATATGGAGTGTTGGGATGTTTGAATTAAAAAACAGTCATTTTATTGTGGAGGGAATGACATTTTAAAGACAGTATTTGGAAAGTACATCTTTCTTTACTAGGCAGCCCCAGTGGCCCCCTGGTATTTTCAGTCTGTGTGATGATCATCAGGATTGGTTTTTTAATTAATGACTAGTCTTCTCCACCTTTAAAAAGGTATGTTTTATTTACAGTCAAAAGCACAATTTGAGATACACAGGAGCTACTGCTTTTCTCAGTAGGACATTGTCCCAGCTCTCTCCCCATCTCCCCCAACATGACTTCTCCCTCCCAGAAGTCGCCACTGTAGGTCTCTTGGATAAAATGTGCTGCTAGACATAAAACAAGAAAAATATTTGTTTATTCTGTGGCAGACAGCTGTTTAGGATGCTGTGGAGGTCTAAGTCTTATAGCAGCTTTGCAGATGTTGTTTGTACGTGACTTTCTCTTGGAAACCATCTGTGTTAGGAAGCACGGAGAGATTCTGTGCATCCCTTGGCAAAGAGAGTTGGGCTCTTTTCCTTCAGTGTCTTTGTCCAAGGAATTTGAAGGAGGAGAGAGAGACAGAGGAGCATTACCAATATTTGTTCAAAGTGAGGACCCATTTAGCTGCAAAAAGCTTTTCTGGACATGTACTGGGATATTCAGTGTGTCCAAAGGGGAAGAGAAAAAATCTTCCCTCCTTTCTAGAAAAACGTAGGGCAAACTTCAAGTGATCCCTGTGGAAGTGGTGGATAATGTCTGGAAACAGGTCTTTGTTTTTATGCAGAAATGCTGTTGTGAATGGTCTGTGCTGCTTGTTCAAAAGAGCTGGTTTGGTGAGATTAATCTGCAATTCTCCAGAGCACTGTAAGGAAAAGGGGCTCCCTAGGGTGTGATGGCTGTAGGGCAAGGCAGGTTTCTCTCCAGAGGTGGGGATAAACATACACTCACATTCGAGTACTTACATATTTCTATTAAAATAATTCAGCCAACAAAGCATATAGCTAAGGGTGATAGAAATTGAGGAATGTGGACCTTTTCTTGGCAGTTTGAATCTGGCTTGGAAGCATTTCAGGGGAGGATTAAATCTCACTGCTCAGCGGGTCAGGGTTGGGGTAATCGGCGAAGGCAGAGGTTGGGGATGGCTGAACTGGGGATTAGTGCAGCACAACTGCGAGTCTGGGGCTGCTGTAAATGAGGATGCAGATGAAAATATGTCAAGCATCTTTCATACTGGGCATTTTCAAATGAGCTGTGGTATTTGCAGGAATTTTGAGCCAGTGGAGTGGGGAGGGAAGGATGACAGATCTGCTACCTGTGCTCAGCACAGATTTCTACCAGGGATTAGCTGGGAAGGGATGGTGCTCTAGGCTTGTTTGATCCTGTTTTTTTGCTTTGTGGGTAGTCAAATACCTGAAGTATTATGATGAAGAACTCACTTTTGTGCCCTGACATTGTTTGCTTTGTAAACTTTGTCATTAGTTCACCCAATTTTGTGCAAGACGTTCATTGTATGCAAATTAATATGGTTAAACCAATGTCAAACACACTTACATATGACAAAACTTAATATTTCTCTTGGCAGTCCTGATATCCTTTGTTCCTTATGTGCTGAATTAATTTCTTCTGCTGGCTCTTGCTCTGTGCACATGCCACGATGTCCGAGGGACTTGCTGAAAGGGCTCTGCCTTTCACTGGACAAGGTGGAAATTCCTCTGTTTTGCAGAGTGCATATCTGAGACACAACAGCTTCTGCAAAGCTTCCAGAGCAAGACAGCAGACCAAAAACATGGAGTAAAATTAAGCAGTTCATGATATGAAGCTCCCACAAGCAAAACAAAGCCAGCCGTGGCCTGGTGTTTGGGTATTTCTGGGTTGCTGGCCAGACTGTGCCGGAGGCTCGGGTCTGGGATGTGGGATGAGTCCAGGGTGGTGGCTCGGTGCTCCTGTCCCCATTGCCAGGCTGCCACACATTCCACTAGCAGGGTAATCAGCCAGGCTCTAAGTGCAAATTGCAAGTTCTGGATGCACAGCTCCAAATCTGGAGTTGATCCACTGTCAACAAGAGCTAAAACCAGAGACAAGGCTGGTCCTGCCGCAGTCAGCACAAGTGTTTATCACCTCCTCAGCTCTGGGCAGGAGTTATTCACTTGAGGAATAAAGTGCCTCTCAGCCATTTCTCAGGTTGTCACAGTGATTCTGCTTAAGCATCCATTGAAAGAGGTTCGGGGTTTGTGCAGTGGATTCAGGGACAGTATGAGCTGCGGGTCTCTGTGGCCCTGTACAATGTGTGATTTCAGTGTATATAAGCATAAATATATGTAAGCATCTGAAAGGAGAGTGTCAGGAGGATGGAGCCAGGCTCTTCCTGGTGGTACCAAGTGATAGAATGAGGCAATGGACAGAAATTGATGCACAGAAAGGCCCACCTGAACATGAGGAACAACTTCAGTGGGCAGTGATGAGCACTGGGACAGATTGTCCAGAAGGAATGTGGAGTCTCCCTCACTGGGGATATTTAAGAACTGTCCAAACATAATCCTGTGCCATGTGCTCTGGGATGACCCTGCTTGGGCAGGGGTTTGGATCAGATACTGAGGTCCCTTCTGACCTGACCCATTCTGTGATTCTCCAGCACCACCAGTGCTGCAGTCCACCACCACATGTTGTTTCCACGTTTTCCACATGGAAACAACAAAGCAGCACTGGCTTTTCAGTCACTCCAAACTGAGAATTTTATGGACTTAAGAATGCTTATAATTTCCATAGTGTTCAGGCGAGCCAAGCTCCCACAGTGTCCCCATGCTTCTCTCTCCTGGACTTCATCATCACCTCTTCCAATGAGAAAATGCTTCAGAATCATGGAATCACAGAATTGTTATGGTTAGAAAAGACCTCTGAGATTGAGTCCAACCATTATCCTAGCACTAAACCATGTTCCCAGGTGCCCCATCCACACACCTTTTCAACACTTCTAGGAATGGCAATTCCACTGCTTCCCTGGGCAGCTGTCTCAATGCCTGACCACCCTTTCCATGAACAAATTTTTCTTACTATATAATCTAAACTTCCCATGGGGCAACTTGGGCCCAAACTTAGAGGTTTAAAATGGCTTAAATGAAGGCACTCACACATCCCAGAGCACGTCTGTAGTGGAGTCTGTTGGGTAGGATCAGGGAGATGGGGACACAGGAGCAGCACTGGAGGAGAAGGGACTGCTCCACACATGTGCATGAAGGTTTTGGGCTGAACCCATCCATTATTCTTGTGTTTATTTCTTGTTCCATCAACTTAAGTTGTGTTTCTGGCATTTGTTTGTTTCCTTTGGGCAGTTATAGTTATATTAGTGTAAATATTTTCTAGTGATTGTCAAGTGTTCAGTTTACATTAGTTGCTTGCAATTTCCTGCTGTAGCTTAAAATATTTTTTTGTAAAAGCATAAAATTACCCTTCCCATAAGCATCAAACTCTGCTTTTTCAGGCAAAACCTGAAAAAGCATACCCCTGAAATTTCAAAGGCACCTTTTCATAATTTGAGAATTGAAAAAAGAGGTGGCATCTACATGATTGAGTGAATTCTCCTTCATGGTTGTAAAATGGTTCAGTAAAATCTGAGTGAGTCACTACCGCCAGAGTTAAGTGACCATGGGAAATTTATGGTCATACTCAAGTTGTTGTTTATCCTTTTGTTCTCACTGCCCATTTCCTATTGAAACTCATTTTTGTTGTCATGTGGGTTTATCCAATAGCAGTGTCTTTAAAACAGGAGCCTTGCACGCCTGCCCTCAGCAAAACTGATAAAAGTTTCCTGGTTGCTGTAGCAGTAATAGCACAATAAAAGCTTAGAGTGAACTGTGCTGAATATCGGCAATCTGGGACTATATTTTTCTTTTTTCTGTTTTTATTTATTCCCCCTGTTGTAAAGGTACTCTTTCCTAACTCTTTCTACAGTTTCTCATTCAGTTTGTGGGCAAGTGAGAGCTGGCTCCTGCCCTGGGCTGCCCTACTTCTGCAAAATTAATTTTTCTTACAACAACATGAGGAAAGGCTAGATCTTATTTATTTTACCAAAGTAAATTTTTCAATATGAGAACAATTAATAAATTATTATGGAAAAGAAATTCAGCATTTGTTCCCCAACCTCTATAAATAAGATAATTACCTTCTCCAGAGAGAATGGAGTTGGCAGTAGTTTCACAGGGAACTGTTGAACTGTTTGACATGTTTTAAATGGTTTACCAAGGAAAATCGGTTTTAAAAGGAAAGGGGCTTCTCAATCAGTCAGCTTGTGTTGGGTTGTTGATGTCCCCCTGTCAGTCAGAGCAATAACAGTTTTCAGAGGTGGCTGAGGAGTTGCTGGAGGGAGGGGAGAAGCAGCTGTGATAATTGGGGGGGTGGAGGGGTGCATTTAAACGCTCCTATTTTATACAAGTGACACGTAGTTTCTTGGAGGATCTGATTTATTATTATATGGATTCAGGCAGAGTGTTTGCAAAATTTACTCTGCCTTATGGTACTGCAGCAAATGTAAACACATATAATTCAACAGTGCCAGAAGAAATGAAGATGGGAAATAATCTTTGCCAGCAGCAGGAGAGGTTTAGAGAGAGCTGGGAAAAGGAGAGAAGTGGCAGAGTTGTGACTGAGAATAAGTTGGGGTTTTTTTTATCTCCAAGAGGAAGACTATGGGTCACTTTTGAGGAAAATAGAGATAAAGCAATGCCAGGGGTTAGGGGAGACTTGTGCCACGTTGGATGGTGCCCAGCAGTGGAGTGGCCATGGGGAAGGTGTCCTGGTGAGCTCCCTGCCTGGGAGGGACCCAGGGGCAGAGGGGCTGACCCCTGCAGCAGCCAGTTCCTTCACTCAGCTGGAGCCTGTTTGAGCTCCAAACACAAGTGAGAAGATAAGAAACAGAAACATCAGCAAGAGAGGTTTGACAGCCAAGCTGTGCAGAAAACAGATGTCATTCTTCAGAGCCTGCTTTCACCCGGGAAACTTGGGTTATTGCACCTCTGCCTCGGGGTGAGGGAGAAGGGCAATTTTTCCCTCCCAGAAAAAAAAGCCTGGTTTAGGACAAGTTTTAGCCATGGTTTCAGTGGAATTCCTGGTTATGGGTCTGTGCAATCATTCATATGTATGTGGCAGTGATGTGCAACACAAACCTGAGACTCCCACGAGGTTCCTTTGTGGCAGGAGATGCTCTCTGGGGACACAGGGCTCCCCGCTGCTGGGGACAGGATTTCTTTCTCATCAGTTCAGTAGATGTCATTGCTCTGCATCAGATTAATTTAGGGTTATTTTTTCCAAAGGCTGGGGACTGTGTGGTGTGAATTACCTGTTCTTGCTGCATGGCAGCATTGCTCCACAGGCTGCTGGTGAGGGTGGGACTGACTGGGAGCAGCATTAAGACTATGTGGACATGTGGTTGCAAAGCAAAATGTACTTTGGGAATTTACTCTGGCTTTGTGGTCTTTCTAATTATCTGGAGAATCCAAACCCAGAATGTATTCTGAGACTGTTGAACAATTTGGGAGGAGGAAATGGGAAATTCTTACCTTAGTTCTACAGAACCATATTTAGTTTCTATAAAACCCTTTGGGATCTATAGGTATTTCTACTCTTAGGGTGGGGATTTTTGGAATGTTTTCTGAAGCCTACTGTGTGTGGAAACATTGGGATTTGGTTTCACCTTCAGAATGAACTTCATTGCCCAGTACTCACTAAATCCCTCAAAAGTCCTGGCCTGCAACACAAACAGGCTCTGGATTATTCATCTATGGATGCAGTAAATGCTGAAAGGCTGATTATGAATATTGAAGAATAATCAAATTATACCAACAAAATTCTTGGAGGAATCTGCCAGATGTCCTAGAAAATTTTCATCTCTTGGGAGATAAAACACCATCTGAAGCAGTGGCTTTGAAAGCACTGTAATCCTGTGACCCCTACCAGCATTTTCTTTTTTCTACTTTCAGTGTTAATTTCCATCTGCTACACTTCACTATATGGTTAACTGCCCTTTCAAAGGCTTCATTTAACTCCATTTCAGAATTCAGTGGCAATATATCTATATTCATGCAAGACTATCAATGTTTCTTCTTGAAATACTTTTCGATCCTCAGGTGAAATTACATCCAGGATCTCAATAGTGTAAAAGTGTATCCTGGAATCCAGAAAGCAAAATTGAAAGCAGGATTTGACTTAGTGTGTTGCATTTAAAATCCAGGTCTGATTTCAGTTAAAATCCTGGAAAGATCCAGCAATAGGCATTGTATATTAATCAATGTAAGATGAAGATCAACCCTGCTGCTTCACTTTGAGGAGAAACCTGCCATTTTTCATTGTCTTTCAAGAACAAGGTAAACTTGGAGGGTTGGCAAAAGTCTTTTTGTGGGACCTAGAGCACATGACTAAGAAAATAGTGGTCTATGGGAAAAAAATGCTAATAAAATTATAAAATGCTTCAATCAAGTCTCAAACTGACATATTTGGGAAGTGAAATCTCACTCATTGATTCTCTTTGGCCCTTTACTGTGCCAAAAGGTCATTCTGTCTCTCCTGGGTCCATATGATCCCACCACTGCCGTTGTCCTTAACACCAAACCAAAAGGAAGTCAGATTCTTCTTGTCTTTCCCTTTCATATTTTTCTGGCTTGGTTTCCTTCTCTCACCATGTTTTGCGCTGTTTTTCCCAAACTTGGACTCTTTAAAATACAAGTGGAAACTGATGGTCTTATCCAAACTTAGTAACATATTGGATAGCTTTGCTCAGAATAATTGCCTCTTTCTTTTCATCTGATCTCAGTGTTTAAAGAGCAACAATACCTCATCTCTGCTAAACCTTTGAACCTTTCCTGGATATCGTTTGCTAAGTTAAATTGGCGATCCAGCATTTGTTTAGCTGACCTCTAAAAAGCACAAATGACACAATTCAAGTATCCACAGGTAAAAAATTGCACCTTGGGATTGTCAGAAATAATTTGACTTGATCTTCCATTTGATCTTCAAGGTGCTTTTCACTATTAGAAAAAGAAAACACTGTACACCTCCCACACTGCTGCCTTTCCTATTGATCCTATTGATCCTGCTTTTTAAAATTTAAAATGGGAAAGACTAGGTTTAGCTGCCATGTAAAAATATTTATAGACCTACTGCTTTACAGACAGCTGAAAATGGTCTAGGTACTTCTGAAAGATGCATTTGGGTAATTGGTACTGAACTAAGCATCTGGAAGAAGCAGCTGAGCAAAGTCAGTCACTTAATTATGGCTTTTTGAGCTGTTTGCCAGACTGGTGAGCTCAGATAAACCAGACTGGTCATCAAATAAGACGCACTGAGTAGGCAAATTACCTGATTAAGCAAATTACAGTGTTCCTTTTGGTAATCTGTGGGTTTAATGTGCACTTGCAGAGCTCCACACTGTACCTGTGTCTCGGAAAGGCATCGGCTCAGGCGTGTGCTTGTGGTGCGTCACACTGGCCCAGAAGACTTTGGTCTAAAATGAACTTGTTACTGAAACATTTCCCAGATGTGTGGGCAATAAATTATCTCCTCTTTTTACTTCAATAGAAACAGCCACTGCCACTGAATCCTGGGCCAGAGCAGGCCAGGAACACGGCAGAGAGGGGCTGTAACAGAGTCTGCCTTTGCAAACTCGTGAGTGTTGGCTCATCCCATTTCACTAATTGCACCTGTTCCCCACCTCTGAGGCATGGCCTGTGCCAGAGAAGTGTCAGCAGGCTCTCTGGTATCTTAACTCTGCTTTTATATGTGCCAATACACCTCTTTTTTCAATTCTGCTTTTCCTGCAGCTGTTTTGTACTCAGCCCCACTGCCAACCATGTCCTTTATCATCCACACTCCCAGCCTGCAGCAAGCATCCTTCACCCTGAGCTGATCTCTGCAGCCTGGTCCTGTAGGGTTGGGCATGGCCAAAGGGAGGTTCCATGTATCTCTGGCCAGGTATCTTAGGTTGGAGCTGTCTTGCCTTCCCATGGAAGCTGTGATTAAATTCTGGAGCACTTTTATATTTCATGGGGTTGCCCAGAGGCTGGTGCAATTATTGCCTCTACCCAGCCTGAAAGTGCACTTTGATTTTATTCTCTTTTTTTCTCTTTTTTTCTCTTTTTTTCTAATCAGTTCCTTTGTATTAGCTATCATGCTCCTGCTTGTTAATTAAATTCAGACTTGACATGGATTAGCATTATGGATGGAAGCCTAATTCTTTAAATGGATATACAAATGCTGCACTTAAGTTAGTCATTAATTACTTTTATTTATTAGAGCTGATAAGTGTGGCCATTTAGGCCTCATCTGCAACTGCCTCAGCTTATTTCTGCTGGAAGCTGTGCAATGTAGGCCAGGTACATGGCAGTAATAGGGATTATATTGTTTTGATCATTCACACTTGCTACAGGAAACACCATATTATTTCTGGGGAGTGAACATGGCTGTAGCATGTGCTGGTTTTGCCTACAGAATGGAAACTGAATTTTTCATAGAGTTCATGTATTCCTTTGTTGGAAGGAGCTCAGATGGGTGGGAAAGCAAATTGTTTACACACTGTCAATGTGGTGTCAAGGTCAGCAGGGAGAGAAGACACTTCTACTTTTAATTATATTCTCAGTTAAAATAAGAAGTTAATTTTAGCAAACAACAAGACCCAAGTACTTCTAAAGAATTTTTTTTTCTCCGCATCTCTTCTGTAAAAATTTTTCACCACTGATTTCATTGTATTATCAGGACTCAAATGAGAAACACTGCTTATGAGCAAATATAGCATCTGAATGTGGGCCAGGAATTCCTTTTACAGTATAAGCTTTTGTGTGAAATAAAAGCCAGACAGCTGCTCACAACTTAAGTCTGAGTAAGTGATCTAATACTATTGCTCTGGTCTCAAATTTGAGGCGAAATTGTTTCTTTGCCAAAGACCTTGTGCCAACCTACCTGGTCCCAATTTGTGAGAACAAAGTATATTGTTTCTGCTGCTCTGGGACTGGAATCACTTCATTTGCCTCTTTTTTCCACTACAATTTCAGGCCTGACATGATAACCTTCCACAAGACTGAGAGTTGACTTCTCACCTCCAGTCCTTCAGGAGGTGTCTCAAGTAGGAAGGTACCTCCTTGCAAGGCTGGTCCGACAGGATGTGTAGGGATATTTTATTACACTTGAAGGCTCTTTCTGGCTTTTGATTTACTTCACTATTTTACTTCTCAGATCTTCTATTCTCAACTTTTTTCTTCTACGTTTGCCATGCTCTTCATCAGCTGCTCTCCAGGCTTCCCCTGCCTGGAAATACTGCAAAGAAGAGAACTTTTCTAGTTATAAAAAAGACAATTTCCCACAGGCAGAGGCTGTATTCCTCAAATATATGGTTATGCACTTGCCCTTTCACAAAAGGTTATAATTTCCAAAGAATTTGAGTTGTGCTCTAGATGTACAGCTAGAGCTTAAGTTCCTGTCTGATTTATTGCAAACATATCAGCAGAAGGGAGAAGAAAAATGCAGAGGCCAAGAAATGTCATGTCCTCTCCCATGATGGTGACACCCTTAGCTGTACCCAGAGAAATCACAGGGTGACCCCAGCCTTATTCTTCTTATGGCAAAGCTGAGATTTACTTGTTTGTTCTAAAAATTGCTTATTTAATGGAAACTAAAAATGAGGACATTTGAGGAATGTATATGTCATATGTACAAGTTCTTGTTGTTACTGAATTTTTTTTCTACTTAAAAGAGAGAAGACTTTTTTTTTCTTTTTCCTTGGGTTGGCAAGTCTGCTTGCAGATGGTCTGCTCTCTTTTTGTGGCATTTAGGGACTTAGCAGTGCTGGATTAATGGTTGGATTTAATGATCCTAGATGTCTTTTTCAACCTAAATGAGTCTGATTCTTAGATTAACTGCTTGTTGGATAATTGAGGGCAGAATGAATTCACATATCAATTTAATTTTGAGTGTCTGGGAGGAGGATCACCCATGTCTAACTTCCATTACTTAACTCTGTAGAAGACAGTGTGGGAGTTTCACTGGATGTTTTATATTAGGTAAAATTATTTCTAAACAGACAACCTTGTTAGCATCTGTAACTTACAGCTGCTTATTTGTGTGACACTGTTATCATTGGGATAAAATGATGTGATTTTTTAGTTTTGCTTTGTACAGCTTTTACTTCTGTTTTACAAGGCTTCATCCACATGGAGGGGATTTGGCTGTTTGCATTTTGCTTGGTTCTGTTTCAGTAGGATGTGCTTTTCCCCTGTCTTTTGAAGCATATGGCATCATGTAGCCCTGGCCAAGGGTTAATGCAGATAATGGAAGCAGAAACAGCTCCAGAAGCTGACTTCATATTTGCTTGACAGGCTATTCCTGATCTTCTCTCTTTATAGAGATGATGATGCTCGTGGAATAAGGTGCAGAAAACAAGATAGTTCTTACAAAGGTGGAGGAAATGCCTTCTGCATGCAGGAGATTTGGGGTGGAGAGAGGGTTACACAACAGAAAAATGTTTCTTTTGAAGACCACAGGAGGAAGAACTTAACAGGCTTTTTAGAGATGCTGAAATAGTCACATGTAAGTGCAGTGTTGGATGAGTCTGGAAACAGGAAAACTTTGATTTTTATGTTGAATTTGATTTGTAACATAGAAGCAAATTCTCTTGGTGATGTTACTGTGATGGTTGTGGGCATGTTCTTAGGATGTGCTTGGCCCCATCCCTTGGATGCTTTATGGTTTGCACATGGCAGCTTGGGCTCCCCTTCACAGGAAACAGGGAAACAATGAGGGTGGAAAATCCTGCCAGAAGGGGCATTATCCACAGACTGTGTCTGCAAGTGTGGGAATAACATTTAAATGCAAAGAATGTGATTTTTTCCTTAAAGTCTCCAATATATACACTTCTCTATTGTTACTGGGATCTTCCCTAGATAACTGTGTAATTCATCTTCTCTCAAAGCCTTGATTTGCTGGTTTCTCATATTCACATATTGAAAATCAGAAAGAGTATTTTTTTTTTTTCTCTGTGGGATCTTGGCTCTGGAATGGCTAATTCTGATTGTAGATAAGACGCATTAGCTTTGAGTACTTCCGTGCTCTGAAGATGCAATTCATCAAAACCCAAGTACTTTGTGTCAGATCTAAATGTTTCACAAGAGATTTTGTAATCCAACATGTCAAACTTGTTTAAGTGTGAGACTGCAACTGAAAGCTGAAGGAAGAAATAAGTGCTTCGTTATCTTCCTTACCTTACAGAAGTATCTTGCAGTCCCTAGAAAAAAAAAGAAAATTGTCTTATTCCTGCAAGAAATACACAACTACCTCTTGTTATAGAGGTGCTCCTGAGATGAGCATCGTCTCCTTGTGTTGGTAAACAGGCTGGTGTTTCATCAGGCAGTGATTTGAGTAGAGCAATCATCTTCATCTGCTGAATAAATCTATTGCTGGTGGCTTCTAGATTCTTCCCAGAGGTGAGTTTGTGTTAGAAATTATTTGAGCAAGGAAAGACCTCAAGGGTGTCTGTTTGCTGATCTCTTTTCTGGGCAGTGCTGCTTTCAGTTATCTAGTACTGGAGATAATATAAAGATCATGAATTTCAATCAAATGCAGTGTGAGTTTGGCATCATTTCTGCTCCCCAGCTCTATCACTACATGGATTTCTAGCTTGTATCCATAGAAGAAAAATGAGTCTGTGTCCATTTTCCAGATCCACGTTGGTACAGCTATGTCTGACTTGCCTAAGCAGTAAGTCTCTGAAGAGATTGTGACCTGAATGTTTTTTTTAAATCTTTCTGAGTGTTTTAAGTGTGCAGGAGCATATGGGGACGATGAACAGAGCTGGTCACTGTTCTCATAAAGAAACATGAAACCAAATATGTGTGCGTGTTTGTGCATAGACACTTTCTGAAAGATGTTCAAAGTTCCCATCTCTGTCCAGGACTTGGACTGAAGCAGCTGTCTCAGTGCAGATGTGGAAAACTGAAATCTGCCATGAAAACTTTTTTACCTTGCATATAGCAGCCCCCACAGCTGCCAAAATATGCATCCCCTTGTTTTAAAAATAGAGGGGGGTATGCTGAAAACATCTGCTCCTGCCCTGCACTGCAGCTGTGCCAGTGTATTATCTGGGAATGGCCTGAGTAAGGCCAGCCATAACAAGAGAAGAAAAATCCCATGTTTGATGTTAGTGCAATTGTGGCTTTATTCCAGTCACTTCTTAATTTATATCTCAAATTCAGTTTATCTTCATGCCCTGATGGCTAAACAAAAGAGCTGTATGCACTTGACTGTTTGAAGAAACTGTCTCTGGGTGTGGGAAAAAAAGAAAAAAATTATTTATGGGTGGAGGGTGGGGAAACCAGAGTATGGAGTGAGTGTCACCATCTTGGTTGTTTCAAATGGAGCAAAATCAGAGCTTTGGTTTCAGTGGGTGTGCATGTATCATTTCACACTTTGAACGAGCTTGAATTTTATTTTTATTTCTTTTGCACCAAGAATCCACCCAGGGTGAGAGGGGACTTTTCTGGCTACAGGTTAAAAAAGTCTTAAACACCAAAAATTTCTCCCTGGTCTTGAAACATTTTGTCATCTCGAGCTACTACACCTTGTGCGCAGGCTTTATCAGTGCTGTTGAATGTTAGATTTGGGGCTTGGATTTACTCTGCTGCATCTTGTTGGAACAATTTAAATCTGCACTCTATCTCCTCCTGGATATCCCTTATTTTGGGGGTACCCCCATTTTAGCTTAGCTCTAGGTAAAGAAGAGTTTGAGGCTGTAAACCTTTAGTGCTGAGGTCCTGAAGTGACTTAGTCAAACCAAATTTTGAATATTGCCCTGTATTATTCCAATAGCAGCAGCAATATTCCAGTTTGGTTCCTGGGGTGGATGCTTTGTTCCCTGAGGTTGAGCACAGCTCCCCAGTGCAGTGTGAGGAAGATGTTTTTGAAGGTCTAAGAATGAAAACAATTTCTTGCTTCTTTTGTACCTTGAAAGCAACTGGATCAGGTATGGAAATGGAGTTAGCTCTCCCCAGCTAACTACTAGAGGTTGCTTTCTGTGTGGTTTTTGCTAACACATAAAGTAGCCCAGGATTTCAGAGAGCTTTTGGGGCACTTGGGCCAAATTTGAAATGAATCTAGATATTACTTTTTTTGGTTTTATTTGGAAAACTTCTGCAGACCGTAGGTGCTGCGTGTTTCCAATCTGCACCTGGTATTTGCTTTGAGTCTTTGGGTCTGCTGGAATCCAAAGCCAGGAAGGTTCATGCAAAGTGTTGTGACCCAAAACTGTTTAATCTCAGATCTGTGGCTTCAGAGCCGCAGCCTGACTTGAGTACCTGATGAGTATCAGATGAGCAAGCATCACAGCATCTGACTTCTGCCCATGAACCATAAACTTTTTCCTCAGGGAACAAGAAAGTAAATTGGCCTTTGTGCAGGAACAGTCAGCTAGGCCGGGGCCGTGGCTTCCTCGTGCTCAGTACCAGACCCCACGGTGCTCTGCTGCAAAGTTCTCCTTCCTTCTAAGTGAAGCCATATGAAAAAAAAAAAAATCTATTCTTGAGAGTGGCTGAACCAACCAATTTGTTCAAGCCATTCTTCTGGTTGATTCATTTTTAACTGAAAAAAATGCTGATATATTGAAAACTACTTGAAAAATGCCAAAAGGGAAGAAGGGGAAAGAAGTTAAACCATTTGAAGCTCATAAAAGAAAAAAAAAAAGCATTTAAGTGCAACCACATGAGTGGTATAAAATTGGTGTAATACTTAATCCCATGTTAGAGCACAATGTGTTGGATATGAGTTCCTCTAGAAAATAAGGCCCTAAAATAACCTAATATTTATGATTGAGATTTCACAACATGATCAGCTCACTGTGTTGTGCTTGCAAGGGAAAAAACCCTCTGGTTAACAGATCCACTAAGACAGGTCTTCGTTTCACCTGGGCAAGGTTTTTATTTGAATGCTGTTCTCAACTACTTCTTTGTATTAACATAACAACAACAACAAAAAAATCCCTGAGAGCCTCAGCAGTACATGGCTTGAAGGAAGAGATGGACCCAGGTTTGTGGAACTCCTCTGTGAAAGTGTTCTCAGTGGAAAAGGGTGATGTGTAGGAGAAATGTAAGGGAAGGGCACGAGCTGGTGCCACAAGTTCTTGGCTAAAATGTGCTTTACTGGCAGAACATTCAACAGAGCATTGGTATTCAGCGAGGTTTTGCTGGACGCCCTTTCTTGCTAACACTTTAAACTCACTTTGTCCTTGACAAACATTGATTTTACCTTGTGCCCAACAGTAATTGGCCCGGCAGAAATTTATCCATCCAGCTGAAGGGCTGGGAGGCAGCAGTACAGCCTCCCAGCCATGGGAACGTGGGTCAAGGACTAGATTTGGTTTAATTACAGGGGATAAAAAGACATTAAACACACATAGTGCCTGCTCTCCTTGGTGTTGATGGATTATGGTGTTCACTGAGCAGCCCAATTTGCAATGGGTAAATTAGTTCAAACAAAGGTTATTTACTGTACTGTGGACAAGTACATGGGTTTGGCTTTTGACAATATTTTATGTGAATAATAAAGTGATGTTGATTTTTAATATTTCATTTACTTGCCCACAGTAGATGACATAAGTGGCTGCTACCCAGCAATTTTGAGTGTTTACTGTGAACTTTTTACCTTGTTTCTGAGGAGCTATTCTTTAGATACATCCATCATCTCTTTCTCATAATATTTTCAAATAGCAATATATTTCATTCTCTTTCTTTGTCTTTGGGTTACTAAATCTATCATCTTATTGGGAAACTTATGGTATTGTCAGACATTGCATATTATGCCCTGGATTAAGGCTGTTTAGCTTGAACGTGACAAGTTGTTTAAAAATAGACTGTTATGCTTTGTATTCATTCTCCACTCCAAAACTCTCCCTATAACAATGTAAATAAAGGACTCCCAGAGCTGATATAGTGGGGCTGAGACAGTCAGAAAAAAAGACTCAGCCACTGCCCAATTTACTTTAGTGCAACATGAATCTTAATTACATTGAACAAACATCAGACTGAGAGGCCTTGGGAGATGGAGTCATTAGGTAACAGTTTACAGGGAACATTCATCTTCAAGCAAATTCCCAGGCCTCCTTAATTTCTTTTGTAGTTTCTTAAAGGGGTTGAAAACAAGAGGTGTAATATGGATTCACTTCATGCCTGGTTCATTAAGCAGTATCTAAAGCTGAGAGCCCAGAATAAGCTAGAAATTGGTACAATAATAATTTCCAATTGTTCTGAGCATTGATATTATCACATGTGCAGAGTTTGGGGTTGCAGATGGCATTAGTGACTCCTGGGCTGCTCCTCTGTGCTGCCCTCTCCTGTGGGAGCTGGGAGGTCTCTGTCCTGCTCACCCATCTGTAACACAGAATTGAAGCTTGCAACTCTTAGGTTTGATATTTTTTCTTTTAATTCCCACCAAATTTTTTTTTCTCCTCAGAAGCATTTCCTAACCCAGCTACCGAATAGCAGCAGGATTCTAAATGTGGTTTCCAAAATACTACTCTTTTTTAAACCAAATTGCTTTCAGATAAAAACAGCAAGTAAAACAGATGAGAATGGATTTTAAATTTTTTCCTCTCCCAATTTTGGTTTATCTCACTTGCCACAAGCAATATCTCTAAAATGTATTTGTAATTCCATGTGCTGCACCCACTTTACAGATTTCCTGGAAGATTGTAGGGAAAGAATTATAAGATTACAAAATGGTTTGGGTTGGAAGGGACCTTTAAAGGTCATCTGGTCCAATCCCCCTGCAATGAGCAGGGACATCTCCAGTCAGGTCAGATCAGTCAAGCTCCATCCAACCTGACTTTGAATGTTTCCAGGGATGGGGTATCCACCCTCTCTCTGGACAACCTGTGTTGGTGTAGGCAAGAGTCAATTTTTCCCACATAGTATGAAGTATTAAGAAATTTCTTAGACTTGAAAAAAAACCACCCAACCTAGTATTAAGGGCCCTTTTTATACAGATTCTTTGGTTTCCTGCAGGTTTCTCACATTCTCAGTTGAATGGCTCCAACCCAAGCTTTATGTGGGAGCTCTGTGCATCCACCCTTTGATATCAACTCTCCCTTAAGCTGCCTAAAAGCATCAATACTAACCCATTACTCACTTGTTTAGGTACTTGCCCTCCCTCTCCTACACCCCCATTAGGACATTTCCTCCTCCCTGAGGAGCAGCCTGTGCTTTCTGCCTGCTGCCAGCAGGAGGGAAAGCAGAAGGGTTACTGAGTTTAGATCAAACAGATCCAGGGGGAGTCCTTGGAAAGGCAGGGAAGGATTAAGCAAGGCTGGTGCTTAAAGCACCCCCTGCACTCCGAGGGAGGCTGGAGCTGCTGAGGCTCAGGCCTCTGCAGGTCAGACCCCCGAAATTAGCCCAGAGGGTGGTGCAGGTAGAGGGGCTTTAATTGTTCAGTCACCACTGGTCTCCAAGGTACAGAAAGGTGCTTCATCAGAGCTGTGGTTCCTCTCCAAAGCAGCTGGACTTGGGGGTGGAGGAAGTAAACCTTTCTCCTGGCTGTAATGTGCTTTCAAGGAGGCTGCAAATATGTTGGTGGTTTTTTGTTTGTTTGTTTGTTTGTTTGTTTTGTCTCCCCTATAGCAACTTGTGAGCAAGTTACTCAGGGAGTAGTGGTAGATGTTTCTACTAATCATTTGTGACTCCCCAGGGCTTCTGTCTGCAGGTTGCCAATCCCATAGCAAGGGAGCAGGTGGGATTTGGGCTCCCACTGGAGCCCCTGTGAGGGCAGGGGCTCCTCTGGAGCTCTGTGATGGGCTGGGGAGGGGGAGTGCTGGACAGTGTATCCAAACTTCAAAGAGGAGAACTCCAGGGCTTGCTGAAATTCTGGAGATGCAGTTGCACATTTGAGCACAGAAATGTTTATGCAACAGGGGAAATTCTGATAGGAGTACAGAAATATTTAATGGTCTTTGTTTATCATCCTTTTCCAGCAGAAAGGAGAGGGAGCAGTGTTGTTCCACAGATAAAAAGCAAGTTCTTGCTTTTTGTTAATGTTGCTGTCACTCAGCAAATGCTCCATCAGAGCTGGCTGACCTGCTGCAGGAGGCTGCAAAAAGGAGCTTTTTCTTACACCATATGTAGCAGTGCATATGGTGTGGGAGAAGTGATGCTTCCAGGTGCCAGGCAAGGAATGCTGCAGCAGAGAGGCTGCAACACAGTGACATGAAGGACATGGTGTTATGGCTTTGCCAGGAACATGGATGCTCTGTGTGTGCTGGAGCACTGTTCTGTATCATAGTTTATTGTTTCGCTGCTTTTTTTCCTTAATTAAAGGTATTTTGTCACTTATGGCATTTTATTGATCCCTTAGCCATTGCTGCCCAGTAGGGTAAGAATACAGCCAGTTTTATATCTGAAATTAAAAATGTATGACCAAGTCTAAGCTGTGTCAGCAGTTGCTCAGAACCAGCTCTGACTCAGATAATGATTACTATCAAGAGATTCATGTCCATTGCTTTAATGCTTTAAATATTGTGATTTGCAAACCTGTAACAGCCATTTGCAGCATGCAGGGGCTGCACAGCAATGCTGCTTGCTCAGCAAAGGATTTTTTCCAGAATTTTGTATCATGTTAGATCTGGGGTTCTCTGCCATGTCAGCAATACTGATAACGTCAAAACCTGCTTCCCAGCTTTGGTTTTCTCACTGGAATTACATTGTGGGGGAAAAAAGTGGTATTTAAGTTGTGCAGCATACTAATTGTTTTGGTATTTGGGGAAGGGGGGAAGACATGAGATGGGTCCAAAGGGGAGGACATGTGTTAGATGCTCTCCTGAGCTCGCTGTCCGTGGCTCATCACTAACCCTGTGCTCTCTGCCTCCCACAGGGCCCCCGGGGCGGCGAGGGAAGCCCGGCCGGCGCGGAGAACCAGGTGAGCATCACCTGCCCCGGGCACTGGGGACCCTGGGGGTGTCATGGGGGTGTGGGAGCCTTTGGGTAATGGCACCTGCCACCTCCATCCAACAGCTGTGGAACAGGGGCTGCCCTCACCCCTGGGTGCTGGGCATGAAGGGTTTTATTAAAAACTTGAAAAAAATAAACCAAAACCAGCTCCCAAAACCCTAAAAAGCAAAAACAATTAAAAAAAAAAATAAAAGGAAGAAACCAACCAACTAAAACAAAAAACCAGTTCCACTCAAAACACCCACAGCTGTTGCACCTTTTATCCATCCTTCCATTGCTCTCTGTAGCATTCAGCCTCATCACTGCCCCACCCAACACAGTGAGTGAGCATGGAAATAGGGAATTCCCCAGCCATGCTGGATGGGAGGTGTGCACTGCCTTGTTCTCTGCTTGGCCACGTCCCTGTGCTGCCTGCCAGCCATGGGCTGGTGGTGTCTGCATTTGGGAGTCAGGGACAACCAAACCTGAGCCACCAGCCTTGGGCACTGAGCATCAGTGTGCCCTCAGCCTGGCTGAAACCACAGAGCAGCCTTGCTGGGGGCTTCATTTGAGCTGGCTGTAATTCTGTGTCCCTGTCACTTCAGTGCGTCTGGTGAGGCTTGGGGCTTTGTCCCTGCCTCTGAAATGGGAAAGGACTGCCCCTGTTTCAGCTGGGGAGAGGTGCTGTTTACATCCTGCTGTTGGGTCTGAGTGCTGCTGGAGAGGGGAGAGATGCAGCTGGTGTTGCTCTTTCTCAGGAAAATAGACTGGGATGTGCCCAGAGAGCCAGGCAGTTTTGGGATTGCCTCGCTGGGCCAGAAAGCAGCACATGAAATTACGTGTCCCAGCTTTCAGGTTCTTGGACACTGATAGAATGGAGGGGAGCCAGTGGATTTTCATTTAGTGAGGAGGCTGAATTTCCTCTGCTGCCTCTTGCTATTGAAAATTCACACATGGGATTTCAAAAAGGGCAGTGTTATATTTGCCCACAGCAGCGTAACTTTCTGATCACCAGTATTTTAAACAATTTTTTAAACTCTGAGGTAAGGAAATTGAGTGGATATGTGCTGCACAGCAGCAGCAGCACCTGAACTCATGGACTGATGGACAAGAAAGGCAGGCAGGCATTTATTTCCCTTCTCTTCCACTGCAGTTATTCTGAGTGCATCAGGGTTTTTCTGAGATATTTTTGTTCCTGAAGCATCCAGGATTTACTCCTGACCAAGGGGTAGGTGCTGATGGGGTGGTGGTGGATCCCAGCCAGCTTTGTTAATTTGTTTCATTTTCCCAGCAGCCCGGCTGCAGGAACAGCCACCAGACAGCTTTGATTATTTTCTTGGGTTTTTTTAAAATATCACCTAAGGGCTTTAAGGAGCACAGTGGAATACAGCATTCTACCAAGGGCAGCTGGAGAGGTCAGCCAATGGGTCTGATTTTATATGCAGGCATTTATGTAAACACTGTGCAAGATGTGTCTCTGGTCCCTACAAAAATCTGGGAGGTAACTCTGAGCTCGCACATGCCCTTAAATCTCTTCTCCCTGCTTCATGCAAAACTTTTGAAAAGCAGCGATTTCCCTCGTGCTGTGACACATCTGCAAATGCACTTGAGCATCCCTCTGATGAAGCAGAAAGCTGCCAGGGAATCAATGCAGAGCCAGCAAGAAAACAAGCATTGTAAAAGAAAAAAAAAAAAAATTATTGATGATAAAAAATTCCAAAACTTAGTAACAACTTTTTTGAAATTTCTGCAATTGTGGAGGAAAATAGAGAAGGGTGCAGCTGCCACCCACTGCACACAGGCACACACTGGGGCTCAAAGGGGCACCCCAGTGAAATCCAAGGAATGCAGTGCAGAGCCTGCACTGCCCCACTGCAGACACACAGGGAGAGGCATCCTGCTGTGTATTGCTTTTGGCTGAGCTGACTGATGTTTGTTTCTCCAGATAACTTGAATATATATTTCTATATCTGTTTGAGAACCTGACCACACATAAACTGGGCCCTTGTTCCTTCACTACAGCTGATAAATGTGAATAAAACTTTGTTTGTGTAGCATGCTGGTGTCCATCCCCAGGGACCCTGCCTGGTTAGGGCTTCACAGCCTCCAGACAAAGGCTGTTGAAGAGCCAGAAGGCTCAGCCCTGCCAAGGAAAGTGTTTTGCTTTGGCCTTTGTTGAAATAGTCATGTTGAAAAACCTTTTCAGATTATATTGAAACTTTCAATGTATATCTCTAAAAAACAAGCAGAGAAACTGTTGACACTCCTGTCCCTTTTAATCACACTCTCTTTTTGATCCAAACCAAGACTGAATTTTGCTTTTTTCTTCTGCCATGATGGATTCAGATAAAATAAATTAATCCTACAGCTCTGTTTCTCTAAACTAAGAATTCATCATCATGAAAACACATTGGGACAACTGCTCTCTTCCACAGATATGCACCATACCATAAAAGGTTAATTTAAAAACCATTTCTGGCAAAAAAAAAAAAAAAAAAAAAAAAAACTATTTAGACCATTTGAACGTGGGACAAGCCTGGCTGCACATGCTTCAAAAACACTTGTTAAAGCAATGGGGTGAACCCCACTGCCCCCAGAACCTGCCCAGGGCAGGCAGTGGGTCCTGCTGGGGCCTTGCCTCTGGGCTGATAGTTTATTTTGCTGTAGAGAAGCAAAAAGGCAACAAGTTCCCCCTGGGGAGCCCTGGAGGGCAGAGGGGGCTGCACTAAACCCCAGCCTCCTTTGGGCTTCACATCTCTGGTGGCAGCTCCAGCTCCCCGTGGTGGCACAGTCGTCCCCCTGTCATCCCTTCCCTGCCCTCAGACACGAGGATCAAGTACCTGGGGAGTGCTTCTGCCACAACCAGCCCAGCTGAACAAACCAGGGAGTAATTGAGTCAGATGGCTCCATCCAACCCATTTGATTTACTCTCTCCATCATCTGGCCCTGTGGGAATCACTGCTGCAGCAGAGGAGCAGTCCCAGAGCTGGGCACAACTACTGCAAAAGAGGCTACTTTTAAAAACCAGCTTATCCCACTGTTGCTACCACAAGGCCAGAAAATTCACACCAGCAGCTTCCCTGGGGGATGTCACTTTGGCTGTTTGGTCTGGTCCAGCAAGTCCTGAGCTCCATCCCACCCTGCCAGGACAGACACAAGGGTCCCAGCACCCTTATCCCTTATTCCTGCACATGATCATCATCAGTGGTTTCTTTTCCAGCTGGAAAGCAAGCACAGCCTTGAAGAGTCACGTGCACCCACCCATGGAAGCGGTGTATAGAAAGAAAAACACATTTTAATACAATTTTATGTGGGATTTTCAGCCTTCTCTCACTGTGGGGTGGGAGAAAGGTTTTGCAGCACTTGCTGTCGTGATTGGCCCTGACAGCCAGCCTGCTCATCTCAGATGCAGTTCCTTTTCCTTGCCAAAGGCAAAATCAGGTTTAATGTCATGTTAGCTTATTTTTCCAATGTGATATGTCCCAGTGAGGACACAGTTCAACTGCTGGAGTGAGCGTTTGTGAAATAACACGGATTTTTGCCAGGGACCTGGGAGGTTTTTCTTCCCCTCTTGCTGCCAGCTGGTGCTTTGTGAGCAGGATGGGGTAGGGATGCACAGTCCTCAGGGGCTTTGTGTTTATTGTTTTAAAGATTGAGCCATGCTGGGGTGTTCCTGAAGGATGGATGAACAGGATCCAGGATTTGGGAGCTTAGCTGAAGTATTGGTTCAAAGGCTTTGCACGACTAGATGGTGGGAGATGATGTTCCTGTCTCTTGGAATATCATTCTGCTTTCTTCACCTGACTTGATGATTGATCCAAAAACTGATCTGAAGCTCAAAATCTCTCAAAATAAACCAGGAGACAATCCACATGAAATGTTCCGCTTGGGAAGTGTCTGAGTAAGGCTCTGCTCTCCTCACATGAAGCAAGAGCTGCCCCAGGACACAAACACCCAAAGCTGATGGCTGGGGTGTTCTGTAGCATCTGTTTGCATCAGCTGTGCACAGCTACAGCCCAGGGGGGCAAACGTTGGCTGGTTTGGCACTAAATTCCCTTTACAGGTAGGCCTGAGAGGGCATTTTTTTGATGAAGTATTATTTCATTGGAAAATCCTGACTTGGCATAATTTCTGTTTCTGGCAGAAGAAGTTTTGTTTACAAAATGTTTTCATCTCAAAAGCAGTTTTTGGGGGAATGTGTTGAAATTTTGCTATGGGATAGAATCTTCTGCCCACCACCCATGATTTTTCTTTTTCTTTACATTACACTGCAGATGTTGCCTTAACTTGAACTTCTAACAAAGATTTAATTCAAAGAGGTTCTTTGTTTGTTTGGGAGGGCTTTTTTCTGTTTGTGCAAATGTCCTGATTTGAAACAAGAAGGAATCAAAATCTTTTTTTAAAGGAAAAAAAAACCAATGTGATTTCTATGCAGGGAAGGCTTATTTCTCTCCCAGCCCTGTATAGACTTAAAATCCCATATTTTACATGTCAAGATTTATGCTTTCAGACCCATTAGCCTTGTGATTGAATGGACAAGTGTAAATACATGGTTGTTGCTATCCAGTAAGTACACATGGGGCTGCATGTGGGTAAATCACACAGAAAACTGTATTTATTTGGGGATTTCTATTGCTCCCCCTATTTCTCACTATGAACTGCCTGTAACCACCTCATACCCAAGGACTTCTTCTGCTGAACTTCAGGAAAATTCTAGTCTGGCTCTCAGTAATGTGCTCTCAGTAATGAGGCTCTGCTAGGAGTGCAGATTCCCTGTGTGCCCCAGCACTGAGGCACAGATGGGAGTTAGAGGTCAACACACAGTGACAAATAGTTTTCCCTAGATTCTGTGGCTTCTTATGGCTGTAGCAGTTGTTACCTGTTGTTACCCATGGCTCAGTTACTCACCTTTCAGCATCCCAAATTAATAGCTCTATGTGTATGTATACCCATAATGCTTGTGTTTAAATACACATAGCCCTATATTAATATAGATTTTTTTTTACTATATTTTGTTTACATCCTCAGGTGCCCACAGATGCATGTTTGCTACCTTGGGGATGGGCTATTTGCCCTTTAGAGTTGCAGCAAAATCCCCTCTGACTCTTCCTGAGCTGTTGGAAATGTCTGGCTGGTTTTATTCCCCTGCCTGGCTCTCTCCTCTCATGGTGGGAGAGCTTGCATGATAAACGACTTGCAGATTTAACAGAAATATCATCTTATCCCAAAATTTCCAAGCTGAAAAAATACTTGGAAATAAATGACTGTGACCTGTCATTTCCCATATGTTTGTGTACTGCTGGGGATGATGCTGCTGTGACCTGCTCAGGCTTTGGATATACAAAATAACATTAATGTTGGTCAATCAGGAGATCTGGGTCATTAATTTTTAATGAGTTTTGATTTTCACCTCCTGCTAGCACAGCTGTGCATGTTCTTAAGGAATCTTTTTGTGTTTCCAAATATCTCCATGCCCTTGCATGCTTGAGCACAAGGTGCTCACTCCTGGTTACAGCAGCATCCTCCCTGTTCAGGTAAATCAATCATAGACCAAAATCTGTGCATTTGCAGGTTATTTTTGTCTATCTCCTCTGCCTTCTGAAATCAGCCCCCAAGTTAATTTGTCACATAGTTTTCAGTACACAAAGGCTGTTTCCAACTTTTATTTGTTGTAAGAAGAATTTCCAAGTTGTTTCATTCTTCCTTTCAGTCTCTTAAACTGATTATTGCCAGTCAAAATTATTAGCAGTAAATTCTGGCAAATTTCTTTGAAAAGAGCATAAATCTTGTGCAATGTGCCCACAATGATGAGATGGCTGGATGAGGGGCAGCCCCTGGGTCCAGGATCAGCTTCTTTATTTATTGTTGAATTGCAAAAATATTTGACTTTTTTCCATAGGAAACAAGTGTCTTGTGGCTGGGCTGTTGAAAAACACGTTCAGCAAACCAGAAAGTTATGTTGTTCTTAGGAGGAGAAAAGATCAGTTCAATAGGTTTAACTTTATGCCTTAATGAAGATTTATTTAGCCTCAATTGGCCAACAGCACAGTGAAAGATTGGTGGAACTCCACTGGTGGGGCTGGAGAACATCCAAAGGTGAATACACAGACCCCCCCACATTTGATGATTCCTGAATTTGGGAGGAGGAAGCACTTTAAAAGAACACTTGCCTGCACATGTTGGGGAGAAAAAACCAGTAGCTGAGAAAAGGAAAGTAGGCAACAAATTCCAAAGAGATTATAATTGGTACATGATTGAAATCCCATATTAAAATAATTTCCTGCCCACTTCTTTGAGACTTAAGTCTTGACTTTTCCACAAAAGGGCTCTTGTGGGTAGCCTGGTGTAAGTGAGTTAATAAATCAGGTTTATGATTCTCAGTTAATAAATTGGCATAGAGCCACTGGCTTCTGTATTCAGAAGAAATTAAACCAAGGAGAGCAAGTTAAGCCCCTGTGCTCCCGGCCTGGAGGTTGTCCCTGCCCCAGGCATGGCTGTGTGGCACTGACCCCCTTCAGGTGACAGACACAGGTCAGTGGGATGGTTCTTGGTGCCCTGCCAGCCATTTCTTGCTGCCACCCCTCATTCTTAGGCTTGTTTGGTTTTTATTTAATTCAACTTAGCGATGTTTTTAATTTTAAAATTAATTTTAAAATCCTTGGAAAGGCATTGACTTGAAATATGCTTCTTGAATAATATTGTTGAATAACATAGATGAACAAAGCTTTTTTTCATTTTTTTGCCTCCATTTTAAGCTTTCCCACTTGTTTTTTTCTTTTCTAATTGTGTTTCTAGTTTCTGGTTTTGATCAGGCAAGAGTCAGAGCATGAACAAATCCCAAACAGAGCTATAGGCTGCCTCATGAACAGGAGTGCAACATGAATTGCTTTGGATTAGGGCTCAGTGCTCACCTCAGAGCAGCACCAGCTGGGGCAAGCAGTGGGAAAACTGCAGAAATTGGTGTGGCTGTGTGGACACCCTGCCCTGCTGGGGGGTTTTGGGGAATGTTTCTTTTCCTACTGCTGTTAAAGCCAGCCTCAGACTGTGCCCCTGGCCCCCAAACCTGAGGTGGGTGTGATGGGAATTTCCCTGGAGCTGAGGCACTGTGCAGCAGTCCAGGGAACAGGAGCAGGGGCACATGGGGGTGGCACAGGGCTGGGGGGCTGTGTGACGTGTTTGGAGGTCAGGGAGAGGTGGGAACATCCCCCAGAAACATTTGGGGAGCAGGGACACAGGGCTGGGGGGCTGTGTGACGTGTTTGGAGGTCAGGGAGAGGTGGGAACATCCCCCAGAAACATTTGGGGAGCAGGGACACAGGGCTGGGGGCTGTGTGACGTGTTTGGAGGTCAGGGAGAGGTGGGCACATCCCACAGAAACATTTGGGGAGCAGGGACACAGGGCTGGGGGCTGTGTGACGTGTTTGGAGGTCAGGGAGAGGTGGGCACATCCCACAGAAACATTTGGGGTCTGTGGAAGCAGCAACACTGCCCTTGTCAGGTCCCTACCACACTGCTCCTCTGGCTTTTGTGAGCTTGTATCCTGCTTCTCCTGCGTTATCTGAAGGATAAATAAGGTCCATGGTGAAAATATAGATTTTATTAATACAAATTTGCACATTTTTCTGGCCACATCTGTCTCCTTTTTGCTGACCACAGGTGGTGCCCTAGGCCCTGATGCCCTGCACATGGGGCCTGCCCTGTGACGTGCCCAGGGTATTGTGGGGGGAGAGGAAACAGAGTCATGCTGTGAAAAAGATGGGAAAAAGTGGTTTTACACCCCTGGTTTTACACTGCTGTGCCAGCAGCACGGGTGAGAGGGGGCTGTAACAGGAGGGTGTGGATGGTGCTGAGAGTGTCCGCAAAGTCATCACATGGACTGAAGAGTCCTAAATCATTCTTGTGTTGGTTCCTGTTTTCTGTTGCTTTGTCAGATTGTACTTTTTCTTTGTAATTGACTCTTTTTTTCTTTGTTTTTCTTTTGTTTTCCAGGACCTGCAGTAAGTATCGTGGATTTTACTGTTGGATCAACAAAGTTAAGGCTTCCCCTTCCCCTGCCTTTCAGTGTCCTTGCAAAAACACAGCATTTTTTGGTAGAGGTGTGTCTGGAAACAAAATCAGTACCAGATGCTGCTGTAATTTTTTTTTTTTTTTTGTGATTGTAGACAAATTGTGGGGGGAATTTTAAAATGTTTAACTTGCAGCCCCAAGGGACTTCCACTAATTTTAAACTCAGAAAATATTCAGTGAAAAGGAGTTTTCCCTTTAAAGAGTCCTTTAGTCTGCCTGTATTTAGCAGAAAGAGTGCTGTACTAATATTTAACATGTTACTGGGTTTATTGGTTCTAAAGCTCTGTCTTGCTTTTCTTATCTATTGTGTTTCCAGCATTTAATATGGGTTTGGTTGCCTCGCAAGGGAGGCTAGAGGGAAAACCATAGCTTGCTTTCTTCTTTCTTTGAAGTCTTGGGTAGAATCATGAGCATTCCTACCAATGCAACCAGAAAATTTATGGGGAAATAGTTGTTTGAAGGGGTAATAGTTGAAAATGTGTCAACTCCTCCTTTCAAATGTTCAGACGTGCCTTTGGCTGTGCCACCACATCCAAATCTGTTGTTCTCCTGCTGGTTTTGGAGTGAGAATTTATGTTTTATTTGTGCCCTCCAAGTTGCTGAGGGTTGGTTTAAAAAATAAGTTATGGGTATTAGGTGCTTCTGGTTTTCTACCTTTCTTCCCCCAGAGGAGGAGGAGGAGGAGGAAGAGGAGGAGGAGAGGTTCAGGCTGTTTGCAGCCACATTTCCTTGTCTGTCATTGCACTAGCAGAGGCATTTCTTCACGTTGTTCTCTTCCTATAGAGCCTCACTGGGTTGAAAAGGGCTTATTTTAGGGAAAATAAATTTGGCAACTATTCCTGGGCTAATAAATTTCCAGTTCTGTTTTGGTGACAAGGAGTGGGGGCTGTCCCAGCACCATGGCTTTGGTTCTCCTGGGACTGGCAGCACTGCCTGTTGGTTTAGTTAAGGCTTTTCAGCCCTTTGAATTTTTGCTTCTATATCAAATTAATTTTTTAACCTAAATACTTAAGAGGCGGTTGAGCAAAACAGTAGTTTGTGATTACAAATAAAGAGGATAGTGGGATACTGCCTATTTCAAGCTCCCCATACACACCTTTAGGGGACACTCCCTGTTGACTGAAGCACTTTGGCTAGCTGGAAATGGGTTTGTGTGGCTGTTTGCTGGTGCTCAAGGCTCCTCTCAGCCCCCACGAGCCGGGTGTGGTGCTGCCTCACGTGTGCTCTCTGCTCACGTTCGTTATGGCCATCCAACACAGGCAACATATGGTGCACCATTAATTTTTCTTTGTCTCTAGTTGGTTTCATTTCCTGGTTCCCACGGCACTATTGAATTGCAAACAGAGCACAGGGGAGATTTAACACAAACAAGACCTTTTTTCCCTTTCCTCTCCCCTTGCCCTTCTTTGAAAGACAGCTCCTGGTTTAGTTAATTTTGGGGTTGGGTGGCGTTTGTTGGTTGGTTGGTTGGTTTTGGTTTTTTTTAATCCTGCTTTTTAGCATAAATGGCCTTTGCCAGAGACTTCTTTAAGCATAATATAAAATAAGTCCTAGAACCCACAGAACCACAATATTATTTTATTTTAACAGTACTGCATTTATTAGTTTCTTCTGTTTCTTGATTTAGGCCAGAAGGAATTGATTACTTCTTACATGTATAGCATTACACTGCTCTAACTATATCCCCAATTCTGTTGTTCCCTAGTAGCAGTTGTTCTGGTATTTTATTCTTTTGGCTGTCATAAGTTAGTTATGCATATAAATTTATTAGAATTTGTGGTACAGGATTTGTGGCTGATGGATGATTGATTGTCCTGTCTGTGAGTAAGGGGTATTCTGCTCAGATATGCTATAAAACCTCTGTTTAGGAGAGTATTAAAATCACATGCTGGGTAGGAAATTTCTACAATTGAAATATAGGCTTACCACAGACTGTAATTAAGCATTTACAGTCACAGATATTAGCAAACACATTATGTGCTGGTGTGCTGGCTGGGGAACTCACCAGCAAGCGAGGGCAGGGCGTTCCAAGTCTTTCCTATTTGTCTGTGGTGCTCCCCTGCCACACCTCTGCATAAACCCCCCTGTACACTTTATCCCAAGCTGTAACTGGTTAAACAGGCGGTTTCTGGAGTCGTTTCTGGATGAACCAGGATGGCTGCAGGAGGCATTTCAGCTGCAGGGGTGCTGAGGAGAAGGGAGAACCCTGTGAGTGCTGTGAAGGGGCTGCTGGAGCTGTCCCATGCCATGAGCAAAGCCTGACTCTGACTGTGCACCCAGAGCACGCTGACACCGCCTGAGTTCGTGCAGCAGATGGCTTTGCTGCACCAACACACCTCGCTGCCTATTCGTGTGCCAGCTAATCCTCACCAGCTCCTTCCCAGGATCTGCCCTGGCTCTGGCTTGCAGCAGGCTCTGCTGTAGCTCACGGCATGGTGAGCAGCCCCTCGGGCTGGAAACGCCTCTGGGAACCCCCAGGAGAGCACAGAAGGTGAAATACCCTGAATGGGCTGTGTTTTGTTCTGCTGATCCTGCAGCTGCTGCTAGGAGCTTCTGTAGGGTCACTCCCCACAGCATCAGCTGGGCTTTCTGCTTCGCTGCAAATAAAGCAAAGCTCGGATGTGGGCTGGGAGAGTGCATCCTGCAGGGAACTTAATGGATCTTAGAGGTGTAAACCTTCACTGAATCGAGTGCTGGAACAGGAGTTTGAAGCTCAGTGATTGCTGTCCTGGCTGCTGCCTCAGCCTCCACGACCTCCCCCCAACACTGGGGTGTTTTCTTTCCTCTTGGCACCCCCGTGCCAGGGCAGCTTTATGGCCAGGACCCAGCGTGTGCCATGCATGTCTGTGGCTCCAGGGCCAGCAGGGGCTGGGCAGGGATGGGTGCAAGTTGGCCAAACCGTGGTAAGTAGCCAAAGGGGGGCAGGAGATCACAATCCAGGGACATCCAGGGAAAATACAATGTAGGCATGACCCCTCTGACAGGAAAGTTGCCCCAAGAGGTTCGTCCAGTTTAGTGCCAGGGCTGGCTGGAGAGCTGATGGCCCTCCTGCTGCTGTGTGATGTCGAGCTGCTCCAGGTGCACTGACTGACTCATCTCCCTTGTTCCCCCCACAGGGGCAGTCAGGACGTGATGGTTACCCGGTAACTCCACTGCTCCTTTGATTTTTATTCTTTTCTAATCTGCGCTCTGTGGTCCTCTCCAGCATTTTCCATGACACTTGATTTTCCCTGCCTGTTTTAAGCTGCTTTTTTTCACTTCTTCCCTCCTCTCTTTTTTCATTAGCCATAGCTTTTGAGGGATTCAGCCCTAAAACTTAAAAGCCTGAGCAATAATCTCCCTTGATGTTTATAGGGATGAAATATCTGAGCCCTTTCATGGTTGTATTCATGCTCTTGTTTAAGAGTTCACTGGACTGCAAAGTGAGTGAAGGCTTTGGGGTTTGTCCCACTTAGAACTCTAAGAGGGGATACTGGTGAAAGAGCCTCAGGTGTTGAGGTAGATCCTCGTTTGCCCATATCCAAAAATTTGTCTGTGGGTGCGGAGCTGTCCTGCTGGATGTGCAGGAGGAGGGAGTCCTTGCTCTGGCCCAATCCCAAACCTCAGCCTCCTGGCTGGCTCCCCTGTCCCTCGTCAATGCCCTTGGATGGCCACAGTGCTCCAGCTCCGAGGGGCTCAGCAGCTCATCAGGGAGCCCCTCCCAAGCACAAACTTGGTGTTAGGGGTTGGTAGAAAACACTGTAAACTCTCCTTGTACGAGGCATGGAGAGAGAGCTTCCAGCTCTGCTCCTGGTTTTTGAATTGATGCAGTGAGCTCTGCACTGCCTGTTGCTCTGGAAGGGGTGTATTGGCTTTTCTTAGCCTTCTCCTTCCTGTAGTTGATGCCCTTTTTACCTTTTTTTTTTTTTCCCCTTTTTTTCCTTCTTTTTTTTTTTTTTTTTCTTTTCTTCCTGAATGAGTGTGTTAGGAAAACTCCCTGCTTATCTTTGCCACCACATGCCCTGGCCTGGTTCCCCTTGAGTGCCCTGAAGCCATAGAAACATCTATTGAGTTTTAAGTGTGCCAGGGAGCTCAAGAGAGGAGGATTGGAAGGGAATTCTAGGGCTCTTTGCAATTTTCACTTCCCCTGGACCCCTGTGATCCTCCCTGGGGAGGACAGCAGCGTTTCCCCAGAAATGGAGAGGTGGGAGATGGGGTTAATTTTGCAGAACCAGCCTGTGTTTCCCTTGCATCCCTGCCGTGAAAGTACTGGGGACTCCAGCAATGATGAGGATGGATGAGGTTGCTGGGAGGGGAGGCTGTGGCCAGCAGGGCTCTGTGTCCAGGGAAGGGGTTTGTCTCCCTCAGGTGGCACCTGCCCGCAGCAGCCCCGGAGATGCTGGAGCCAGGAGGGTGTACAGATGCCTCAGGGATCTGTTGGAAATCAAGAATTCAATTTATTAGAAGTTAAGATGTGAAATTTCACTCTAATGGGCTGTTGATTGTCATTTTTAGGGTGGCTTTTTGCCCTTGTGGGGGTGTGGTAAACCCTGCTGGATTAGCAGTGCCCTTGGCAGGTTTGTCCCTTTTCCTGTCTCAGCCATGTGGTTTAGCTGCAGAACTCTGAAAACGAGAAACTCTGGGAGGAAATAGGGACTGTTCCCTAGGAGACAGCATCACCACTGTCCCCTGGGCAGCCTGGCACCTTGCCTGTCCCAGCTCCTGGAGAGGGATTTTGGTGATGCTCCAACACTTCTGGATGGTGTCAGGGACTGGGAATGACCTCAGCTCTGCTGCCACATCTGCACTGGGAAAATGACATTAACATCACCACAAGGTTTTTCCTCCTCTCTCTTACCCCCAGGACCTGCAGTCCTGGTCCAGGCTGGTCTTACCCTGACTTTGAAACCAGCAAACACTGAATTACTACATTGGCATGGCTGTGGCTGCACTAATTAGCTGTATCTAATAAGGAGGTTAGGATAATTGTATTTCCAAAGCAAGATGTATCCCTGAAGAAGGAGGAAATGAAACATAAAGCAGGCTTGGGAGTATTATTCAACAGAAGCACATGGGCAGGTTTTATTAAATCCAGTTGCATATTCAAATGAATTTACTTATTTAGTTCCCTTCAGGGTGATTAAATAAACTCTGAGCTGTTTTAGGGGGTGGATATGGTGAAAATGCAGAGGTAGAAGGTGGATACTAAGTGGTGTGTGGTGACACTTGCATCCCTTGGCCAGCAGTGCTTTGAGCTGCTATTTTATAACTGAGCTGCAAGCAAAGGGAGCTTTAAAGGGATGAAGTGTTCCAGAGCTCTGGAAATGGGACTGAGGGAGAAAACAGCTTCTGTAAGATGATTTCAGTATTTTTATACATCTTAAGAGGAGAAGTTTGGGCCTTGCAATAAAACTTTATAGCAGAAACAGTTTTTTTCTTTATGAAGTTCTGTAGGTTTATTATTATTTTTGAAATCCCATAGAGGATTTTAGTTTCCATTTTTAAGCCTATGGCATATCCTACTAACATTGTTGTAACAGCTGTGAAGGAGGTTGGGACTTGTTGCTCTTTTGCTCCTGTTTGATTTGGTTTTGACACCCCACTGATCACAGCACACACCTCTGCCTGAATTTCAGTGTAGGGGCTGTATGGGTCTGTCTTCTCTTTTCCCGTTTGAACTTGGCCAATTTCAGCCAGATTTGCCAGAAGGACAAAGACCTTGTAGAGAATAGTTTAACTTTTGATACTGGGGGCATCCTAAGGGAAAAAGCCTTCCTGATGCCCACGGTGAGGCAGGAGCCATGCTGCCACAGAGCTGCCTTGAGCTCAGGTTTGCATGGGGGCAGCAGAGGAAAAGCAGATGTGCAGCCTATGATGGAAATGTGTTTCTTGTTGGGCCAGGCCCTGGATCCCTGGGATCCCCTGGGACGTGTCCCAGGCTGTGCTTCCCGAGGCAAGGAGCATCCCTGCTGCAGAGTGGCTCCATTGGCCTGGTGTGCTCTCAGTGTGTTGGGTCATTTGTCCTGGGGAGCTGGGAGGGGGCAGAGGGCTGGTGCAGTGGGGCTGTGCTGCTTTCCTGAGCAGGGCAGGCAGCTCCATCTGGGCAGGAGGAAAAGGAGAAAATGAGGAGCAGATGGGAGAGCTGAACTGCGAGTAGGCTTAGAGCTGACCTTTGAGAGCAGGAGGACCTCTGCATTACACAGCTGTTTAATTGGATGTTAGGAAACATTTATTCACCAAAGGAGTTGTGAAGCATTGGTCCAGACTGCCTAGGGAAATGGTGGAGTTACTGTCCCTGGAGGGATTTAAAAGGTGTAGCTCTTGATTTAGTGGTGTGCTTGGCAGTGCTGGGTTAATGGTTGGACTTGTTGATCTCAGAGGTCATTTCCAACCTGAATGGTTCTGTGGTTCTAAGCAATGGCTGTGCAGTGCTCTTAGCAGTCTTGCCCCCATCTCTTTCTCTTTCTCATGCAGGGATGGTTCTGTACTTGCCCTCGAACTACTCAGTTGTTCTCCTGCATATTTCTCCTCTTTCCCAGTGAGATGCTGCCTTTGTGGTTCACCAGAACCCGTTCCCTTCTCTTCTCCACTTACTGGAGAAGCCTTTTGAAGCCAAAGTCACTGTTTCTTGAGAGTTTCATCTGCCTCTACTGCTCATCCCTAAAATCAGTCTCAGCTACACCACTACGTGACATCCCAAATGCAGGATTGTCACTGCAAGTGGGAAGAAACCAAAAGAATGAAGTTGATTAATGAGGGGAATTACTTCATGTGCATGTCTTCATTAATAGAAAGCAGAGCAGGGAAGAGGCTTTGCAGAAGAAAACTATGATATGAAACAGGGTTGTCTCCTATTTTATACATTTCCCTTAGAAAAGTAGGATTTATTTTTAGTTGAGAGGTGTTACTCATTTTGTCCCTCCAGTGTATAATGTTTGCCTTCTGAATTTTGTAAATCACTTGTGTGTTGCCTGGAAGACTGCAGGCATTGTCCTGCCCATCTCTTGCAGCAGTGGGAGCCTTTTGAGAAGGCAGGGAGAAAAGGCACCATGCTCTGCCTGCTTAGAAGAAATGCAGCTTGATACTGAAAATAATTCAGCATTGAGTACCCAGCTCTGTGGTCCCCAGCACAGGAAGGATATTGATCTGTTGGAATGAATCTAGAGGTGGCCACCAGGGTAAACAGAGGAATGGAGAACCTCTGCTGTGAGGAAAGGCTGTGAGAGAATTGGGATTTTTCAGCCTGGAAAAGAGAAGGCTTTGGGACATCCTAATTGCAGCCATGCAGTACCTGAAGGAGCTACAGGAGAGCAGGAGAGGGACTATTTACAAGGGCCTGGAGTGCCAGGACAAGGGGAATGGCTTCACAGTGACAGAGGGTGGGGTTAGATGGGATATTGGGAAGAAATTCTCTATAGTGAGGGTGCTGAGGCCCTGGCACAGGGTGCCCAGAGAAGCTGGGGCTGCCCCATCCCTGGAAGTGTTCAAGGTCAGGTTGGATGGAGCTTGGAGCAACCTGGGATAGGGGAAAGGTGTCCTGGCCCAAGGCAGAGGAGCTGGGCCTAGACAGTCTTTAAGACTCCTTCCCACTCATGGAAATCATTCCATGATTCTGTGACTGATAGACAGGTAACTGCACCAATATAATAAATTAATGGACTTAAGGTAAAAAAGAATCATGACACAGACATTGCTCCATACTGGCTTTTCATTTTGGGGAATAATTGCTCTGTCAGAATTCAAATACTCCTGTGCAGGCCATTCTCACATATTTATAGTCAACTCATGCTTAGGAGCTATTGGAGCTAAGCAGGTCAGCATCTTCAGAAACTTTTATTTTGGGAGCCTTGGACAGTGAGCTAATATCTTCCTTTGGCTGCAGTGCTGTAAATCCAGATCTATCCACTGAAGTCAGCTGTTATGTATAAGCCAGAAATCAACTGGTAAGGATGGTAAAACTCTGGTTTTAATTAATTTTCAAGACATAAAGTGAAGCCAAATGTGTTTTTCTAGGCTGATGTCTGTGAGTGGGGTTGAAGAAATACATGTAGAAGGGAAGATGGTTCCCTGACATAAAAACCCAGCACAGTGAAGCACTGGAACAGTGACTTTGGTTACAGCTCTAGACCTTGACCATAAACAGTGGAGTCTGGGGTTTTCTTCCCTCAGCAATTAAGAATTTCAGTTAATACACAGCTTAGGGAAAGTCTGTGCAAGCTTTTCGTGTGTGACCCATAAATATAATATGAATGCAGACAGGATGATGTGTGGGAAATGAGGAACACATGCCTTAGCCTCTTCCTGGTGGCAGCTCCTCTGTGCCATTGTGGTTCCTTTCTTACCAGAAAGCTCCAAGGCATGCACTTAACCAGGCATTTTGGAAATGGCAGCACCAGAAAACCACATGTGGCATTAATAACAAACTACTTTTACAAGAGAACTGTAGGAGTGGCTTAAAATTCAACTGCCTGATGTCTTGATGAGTTGCCTCCACCGCTGCAATTATCTCAATTATCTTGGGTGTGCTTCAGGTGCAGCCTGTGAGAGTGGCTGGAGGAGCCCGGTGTAGCTCTGGGATTGCTCTGAGTGCCATCCAGAGCAGCAGGCAGCATTTTAGCTCTTCAGGAGGGCTGCCAGAAATCCCATGTGAGGTATGGGAGCCCATACTATATGGCCAGACCTCATGGGCGGTGTGGACCCCAAATTTTCCTGTTTTTTTGCAGTGGGCAGTTGATTGCAGACCTTGGGTGGTAGCTCATGCATGGACCCGGTTGCCTGTGGTGACCAAAACACATTGCATGGGTGTTTTGGCTGGTTGTGCATTGCTAGACTTGGACACTTTTAAACACTGTGTGGTGTGATGAAGGCTTCTGTTGGTGAGGTATTTAGTTTTCTTAGCTAGGCTAATCAAGGTCATAACTGTAATTGAGGTTTCAGTCCTGTGTTTGTTCCCATGTTTTACTCGTAAATATCCAGACTTCAAGGAGTGTCTCCTGTGTGTGAAGTCATTTGCACACATACCTCTCCCAGTAAGAGCCCAAAAGACAGAAGTAACAAACATTCATTTTACAAGGCAAACTTTTTAGTTCCAGTCTTTTTTATTTCATTTTAATATCAGTTTTGTGGCCAATTCACATAATTATTTGCCTAGAGGGAAAACCCTCTTTAAACAGGGAGAGCAGATCCAGCATGTTTTCCTGCTACATCCCTTTGCTGGCTCTCTGATGTGGAAGCAACAATGATTTTGTGAAGACCAGTTCTTCATGGCAGCAGTTTATTTTCCTTTTGATTTAAAGGTAATTCTTCCACAGGGATAATAAAAAGTTGTCTTCCATCCCACCCGGTAGAGGAATTGCAGATGCATTTGTTTATCCTGTGTGATTCCAGTGGTTCTGGATAGGGAGAGAAGAGGGCCTGGTGAAGGTGCTGACAGCAATGGCAAGGAGAACTGTGCAGCCCAAATTGCACTGGCAGGGCAGAGGTTTGGTTTCTGGCTTCTCATGCAGCTTTTCCTCTGGTTTTCTGCTTTGAGTATTGAGTGCAGCTGGTGGATCTGCATCTCTGTTTCCAGCACATTTGGAGCCAGCCCTGTGGTGCAGAGGCTTGGTGTGTAGGCAGAGCAAAACTGAGAAAACCAAGAAGCTTTCTCATTATCCACCAAAGAGAGGTAATCCAAACAGAAGCTGTCAGTGACACCTCATCTGGAAAGATTATAAAGGCAGTAAGCACTGAAGTGTTTGCTTGTAAGGCCAACATTCTTCCAAAATTACTTACCTACTTAAGAATTGCATTCCCAGCTCAGAGGCCATCACCTCTCTCATAGGTGGATATTAAAAAAATATATCCAAAGCCCAACTGGACATCAAATGCTTGAAGAAAGCAGTTGTGCAGAACACATGGGACTCATTTAAGCCTCAGAAATTTGGGGGAAGCTGGGGGGCTCTTTCTTCCATAAGAGTACTTTGCTGTTTTGGAAGAGAGCTGGTGCAATGTGATGCACAGAGGAGTGAGTTCTTCCCTCTGAAACAGTGATCTGGCATGTCTGCCCAGGAGCCATGGCAGTCTGTGCTGGGAGAAGTGACCAAACTAGCTCTGTTTTGGCTTCTCCAAGTGACCTTCCTCAAAAACCCTAGTAGTGCCCTGTGCAGCTCCAGCCCAGGGTTTGTTTCCCACCCTTTTGGACCAGTCAGTGTTAGATTTGATTCCAGGCGTTTTTCTTGAGCATCTTTGAGAAGACATCCAGAACAAAGAGGAAGCTCTGTGCAGACAGAAGGCGGCACATCTTGTGGTTAAGGATGAGGCAGCTCCTGCAGGGAAAAAGGTCCCTTATCTCATTTGAAACCCTGCAGAATGTGGCTGACATGTCTGGAAGACAGCTGGGAGATGAAGCACTCTGGTGAGCTCAGGCTAGCGATGCAAAGGAGGGGCTGAGCAGTGGGCAGAGCGCAGTGCTGCCCCAAAAGCTTCCTGAGGATAGAGCTTGGGTTTGTTTTTTCTGGTTTTGTCTGTTTGTTTGTTTCTTTCCCAAGGCTTTCAGAAGTGCTGGGGGCGTTGGTGCCCTGTGGAAGGGAGATGGGCTCTCCCTGCAGAGGCTGGCTCTGCACGGCTGCCGGATGCCCGCTGGGGCCAGCCCGGCCTCCGAGGTGGCTGCTCCCTTGCAGAGCCGTCTGGTTTGCATTAGGGGTGAAGTTTTTAGCAAATTACTGCTCATTTCTGCTCTGTTTCCATCAAAGAATGGGCAGAGGCCTCCCAGCACTCTGTGGACAGAATTTTTGGAGCAGAACACAGATCTGGGAGGGTTTTTGTTGCCTTTTAACGCACGCTTGGCTCTTATCAGGCCGCGCTGCACCGTTTACCTGACACTCTGCTGGGGGTTTATGGCTGGCAGCCTGGGCTGAGGGACACGGCTCCCTCTGAGGAAACATTTCAGAACCTTTGAGGGTTTGGTGATGCTGAGCCCTGCCAGACTGTGTGGGCAATGCCCGGGGTGTGCCCAGGTGAGAGGAGTGAGGGCTGCTGCAGCTGGGGGTCTCCGAGGGCTCGGAGGGCTCGGCTCAGAGCAGCCCCATCCTATGGGGTCTCCCACAAGACTGGGATTGGTGTTGCATGCAGGGAGATCAGATTTTGGGGAACCCCTAAATGCTCTTCCTCATAAAAAGAAATGGGGTTTTCTATCTGAACAAGGACAGCCTGGCTCTGAGGCCATGCAGGATGTGGCCTGCATGTGTAAATTGTTTCCACATGGAAGCAATTAGTCTTGCATGGATTAAAAAATAATGTCTCATCAACATTGCTGTTTAGTGCTTGTAAGAAAATTGTAGAAGCTGTTTGGTTTTGGAATTTTTTTTTTTTAAACAATGCAAAAAACTATCATCTAGTAATGGAAAATAGGTTTCCAGTTTGCATGTAGTCATGGTTTGCTCCATGACTACATGGAGGAAATTTGGCTACATGGGGAACTTGTGTTGGACAATACTGAAATAGCTTTTTTCAAACAGAGTAAAAGAAAATTGTTAGCAAAGATTTGTCGATAATTATGTTCATTGCTTAAAAAATAATTATTCTTTTTAAGTGCAGTGCTGTTCCCGTGTGTAGCGACCCCATCCCACTGCAGTGAGGCCCTCCATGCTATATATAAAGCTAAGCATGAAACTGTTGTGATATAAACGATCTTAATGCTTAAACATGGCAGCTCCTGGTAGGAAAGTTTCCAATGTTTTGTTGTGCTGCAGACTGATATGATTTTGGGGTCTCACACCAGGGACCCAGAAGCCAGGGCTGATGAAGGAGGAACCTTCTGCCCAGGAACACCTCCAGGCTCACAGCAGTGAGTGGTGTGTGCTTGGGGTAATTCCTTGTATGACCAGTTCTATACTCTTCACAAGTTTTTAAATGTAGTAATAAATTTATTTAGCATTATAAATAATAATGATAAAAAATAAAATATAGTAAATTAAATTATCGTATTTATTATATATTAAATTATTCTTATTGTTGTTGTTGTATTTAAATGCATTAATTTAAATGCATTTGAAAGGACAAATGATTAGTGCAGCAGCAGTGGTATTGCATGGAGTAGCAATTTGTTATTTTGTAAGTGTTTCTGATCCTTCTGCACTGAGGACTTCAGGGAGGGAGGAGGAGCAGCAGTAACTGGGCATGAGGTGACATCCCAGAGCAAGTCTCTTGGACTCAGTTTATTTGCAGTTAGTGCCAGGGATTCTCGGCTGCTATTTAGAGGACTCTCAGTTCATTTTTTGTTTCTCAGTCCCTTTTCTTCCCTTTCCCTTCAGCTGGGAAGCTGGGAGCAGCCACAGCAACCTGGCTGCCTTCCTCCACTTTCCTTGTGACAGGCCTGGCAGGGTATGCTTGGCCACAGCTTTTGCCAGAGCTTTCTTCTCACACAAAAATGTGCTGAGGGACCACATGGCCAGCAGACACTGTCCTGCCTGTGAGGATTTACAGCATGGCCCATGGGAAGGGATGGTCCCTGCTCCCTGCCTGTGCTGCAGATGACCCAGGGCCCTTTGCAGGGATACTAAAATATTGTCATGCTCTTTTGTTCATTCCTTGAAATATAAGATTCTACCCTTTTTTGAAACCACAGAGCCAGAGATGGAAAGGCAGCCCTTTGAATTTGTCAAAATTTGACTGCAGGGTTCCTTCCGACCCCTGTGCTAATTTTTAGCAGACCAGGAAACATTAAAAATAACCATGAGAGAAGATTTCCCAACTCAGAAGGATTGTCCTCTTAATAATCTCTGGCTTTGCTTTCACTATATATTTTCCCCCTTAAAATTCCTGTGATGCTTTATGAGCAAGTCCATCCCTGCCAGCAGCAGTGAGGGCACTGGAGGGGGATGACAGAGGGCCAGGGAGCCAGGCTGGCACCTGGGCTTGCTCTGAGCCAGAGGTGAGTGATGTATGTGGGAAATGCCTGTTATTTATTGGAAGAGCTTTTGCATGTGAACCAGAGCTTGCAAGCTCCACATCTTCCCTTTTGGGTGAGCTCAAAACTGCTCTCAAGCCTTCAACTGACCTCAGCAGTGGATGAATCTCATTTTTTGCAATAAGAGATGGCATTTTGGTGCTGTATCTCAAGACTTGTGAGCTTCTACTGTGAAACAAAATGAAAAATACATCAGAATTTGTTTTAAAGCACATCGAATGCAGTCCCTTACTCTGAGTTGAAATGTTGTGTGTCAAAACCAAGGCATGCATCAAGATTATGTGATATAGTAACGAGCTCTGCTCAAGCTTTTACATTTTATCTGACCCATGTCTGCATTCTCAGCATCAAGGTATAATTATATATCATTAAATAATAGATCATCAATGTGTACCATCAAATATATTAGATTTATAAATAATGTCCTCACCCTGGTGATGGCAAAGGGGGATGCACCATGGGATCACCATGGATCATTATTCCTACAGGAACACCTGTGCCTATGTCACTCTTTGTGAGGAGTGAAACCAAGGTGTGTAATTGCAATTATCACTCACCTCTGTGAGTGATTGATTGAACTCTGTGTCACCAGCCCTCCCCACTAATCCAGCTCCTCCTGCTCCAGAAACCTGAGGGCTCCAGACAGATGTTGCAGATGTATTTTCTTTGCAGAACTGACAGCAACGATTTTTCTTTTCTAATAGGGAGGGTGTCCCACAGATCTGGTTTGACCAGGCAGTGAACACATCTGCTGTGTGGTCAGAAAATGAGATGTGAGTGGGTTACCAGCTGGAAGGGGCCTCTAGGGTCATCTGGGACTCCAACAGTGTGCTCTTCCTTGAAGCACCCATGATTGGCAGATTTTGTCCCACTTAGCCAATGCAGTGATGGTTTTGGTCAGAACTATGTCTTGGGGGAAACTGGTTGAATGTTCCCTCTACCTGGTTTTAAAGTATTGGGTTTGTCCTTGGCAGAAAGTTCATCCCCTCTGGATGTAGAGAGTAATGAATTATCTGAATTGTGATCTCTGTGTGTGATTTAGAGAAAAGGACTGTGATCAAGAGTGAGTGAAGGCACAAGCAAAATTGCTCCCTGGGCAAAAAGCAGAGTCTAAAAGCCACTGCAATGCTTTCTATGGCTTGGGATGTCCAAGGAGAAAACTCTCCTTTTTCATACACTTTTCCTGGTTGGTTAAGTGAAAGTAATTTTTGTCCTCTCAGAGTGAAAACTTCTATAGAGATTGGTTTTAAGTGGGGGAATAGAGGGTTACCTGTTGTTTCCCCATTCCTTGTTTATCAAATAAATTAGAGATTGCTTAATCTTTAATCAAAATGACATGGAGGAGAATTCAAATAAAAGACAATAACAATCTCAACACATGGGCGCTCCTGAGATTTGCAGGCAGTCAAGTCAGGCAGCCCAGATTTCAGATGTTCTCTCTGCTCTGCCCATGAAATCTCCTGGCTGCCCTTGGGAACCCTACCTTGCTCACACAGACATTTGGCTGGGCAGGTAGAGCAGAGTCAATTAAATCTCCAGCCCAGACTAACAATACATTTAAAAGTCTGTGCTAGTCTTGTCCATTCAGTGCTGTGGCTGGCCAAGAGCCCCTTTGGAACCCTGATGGATATTGTTTCTCTCAAGCATTAAATGCTTTCCCCCAAACATCTTCTGAATAGGCCATTGTTTTTGCTTCTGGATGTCTCTTTGTGGACTGATACAAGAATAGCTAAAAGCTGAAGAACTGGCATTTTATATTTAAAAAAAAAATAATTCTGGGATTTCTACTCCTCTGAGAAGTTGAATGTGCTGCCAGTTCTGTGCTCAGATCCCATGTCTGATCCTCTGAAAGTCAGAGAGTTGCATCAGGAGCTTCAGATGAATCACCTCAAACAATCATAGTTTCAGGAAAGAAGCTCTGTGAACCTGATGCCATTTCCAGCTTTTAGAATCTAAGGAATTGAGGTGAGATGAAGTATGGAGGAGGTGTCAGGGTTGTTTGGTTGTGACCTGCAAGCCTTTGCATTAACAGACACACCTGCTTTATGTACATTTTTCATGACCACTCTGTAGCTGTTGCGTACTGATGGCTCCTTATAAGAAAAAGTACACATCACATAAGGAATGTGACCTATGCTTGATGCCTTCAGAAATCTCATGTGTGTGAAGACATCCTCGTTTATTTTCAAGTGAACTTCTCTTGCACAGGTCCCCCAGCCCTTGTAACCCAGCTACTGATGATCTGCCCAGGTCACCTGGATTTACCTCTTTTTCCTAACAGAGTTGTGTTCCCCAGAGTTTCATATTCCAGGCCCCATCAGCATAGCCATTGCAGACTGATTTATTCCTTATCAATGGCCATTTATTCCTTATCAATGGCTGTGAGCTGCAAGGATGCTTTTTTAATGCAGCCATTGGCCTCCTCTTACCCACCTTTGCCTCTTTTGCTCAATTTCCCTATCACAGGTATAAGATAAACTAAAAAAGACTCACCCCAATCAGTTCCCTAAGAAATACAGTGAATTTTAGTGCTTTAGCACTGTACCACAGTCCAGACCCCTTTTGCTCTGGTAGACCCTTGTGATTCACAGGGCTCTAACGTGGGAGATGTTTCATCCCCGCATGTTGGGAGGAGGATGTGCATATTCCACAGGTGTGGCTGTGCAGGGCAGGTGTAGGAGGGAGCTGGAGCTGATCCCAAGGTGCAGCTTTGCAGGGGGAACCCTTGCATTTGCCACAGGCAGTGGATTTACAGTAACTGGTGTGTGTCCCTTTTTCCCCAAAAGTGCCAGCTCCAGCTGATGACAGGGGCAGCTTTGGCCTTGGAGCATCTGTGCTTCCTCCCTCCCCATATCCCTTATCAAAAGCAATGTTTCCTTTGGCCCAGCACACTAGGTGGTTTGGTGTTAATTAAGGGTTTAAGTGCCAGAAATGCTGGGGAATTCACCATTTTCCATATTGGTGCAGCAACCCTAGAAACAGGAGACCTGAGGAAGAACTGGGATAACTGAGTCCTTTAGGAAAAATAGTTCAGATCCAAGGTTGATGTGAATCAGCCATGGATCTGCTCAGTTTAACCAAATCAGGCATGTTTTACTGCTGCTGTTTTTGACTTTCAATACCTCAGGGAGTCCCAGGCGAAGTGCCAGAGCAGTGTCACCTTACCCCTGTCACTAATCCTGTCGCTTCCTTTCACCCTCCTTCACACTCTGCAAATTGTTTGATGCCTCTTACTGTGCCTCTGTGAAACCTTCCTGCTGGATTGCATGGATGGAGGAGTAGGTAAATCATAGAATCATAGCCAAAGATAAGTAAGTAGAGTCTCTTTCAGAGCATGCCTGATATGTTTGAAACTTTTTTTTTTTCTCTTTTTTTAATAATACTCTCTTTTCCTTCCTTTTTCAGGGGCCTCTTGGCTTGGATGGCAAACCAGTAAGTAGCACTAAGTGCCAAATATAACATGTCTTTGTTCATGCTGCTCCACAATAAATAGGCAGGATCTCAACTATTACTCATTTAGTGCTACATATATAACTGTTTAGGAGGAACAATTGTACTTGGGAAAATTATTCCATGCAAGTTTGAATTCTGAGCCAGGGCTGGCCAGCAGAGCTGGAGGTGAACTTTTCTTTACCTGTCAGCTCATCTCAGCTGCCTCTTCCCCTCCTGCCCAGCTCAGGGAGCACAGACTGCAGGTGGGCATCAGGCCAAGCTTGGGGAATAAACTCCAGTAGCACATTCGAAGAGCAAAGTCAGTGATCTTGGTGGTGTGCTTCTGGCACTACAGAGTGATACCATAAAAATAATTGATCCCAAAGCAGGTTCCATTTTCCTCCAAAGGACCTGAGCTGGGAACTGCTTGAGGGTGCCCAGTGTCCATGAAATACTTTTTGGAACAGACTGGATTAATTTATGAGCTGTTTTCTTGACTCCATTTTTGCTTGGAAGCCCTTTGGATATTCAGGTGCTTCATACTTTTCTTACTTATTTTACAGAAATGCAGACTTTTTTATTTTTATGCTAATTGAACCCTAGCCAGCTGTGATTCCTTCCACTGAATGGTTCCTACAGGAGGTCACAGCTCCATATTTTGTCTCCAAACCCCATTCTCTTCCACCACCTTCACTAGAGGGCCCCATATGAAATCTTTTTAAATTCTGGTCCTAAACCAAGTGGGATTTCAAAGTGGGTAAAAGTTATTCAGTCTTTGCAATTGCAAAGCTACTCCAGACACTTATTTCCATCCAGTTAGGGAGTGTGCTGTTATAGCCATACATTGCTGTGGTTGGTTTTTATCCTAACCCTGAGGATAGCAAATGTGAATAAAATCTAGAAATAAAGCATTAGACAAGAAAAGAAGGAAGGACTTGGCTTTCATGAGCAAAACCTCATGCTGGGAGTGCAGCCAGACCTCAGAGCACAGCCCTGCACCCCCAGGCTGGGGTGCCACTGCAGGGCAGGAGTGAGACCCTGAGTGAGAGGCAGGGGAGATCTCAGTGACAGAGCAGGCTTATCACACAGCCAGACTCAAGACAGACTGCTCATCGTCTCTTCCATGACAGTAAGGGGCCAGCAGCCTTGCTCAGAGAAAAACAGTGGGGGGGAGGCTGCGTGGGAATGCAGATGCCTCTCTGCTGACCTTCCCCCACTGGGTCCCACTTCAGCACACACTGTGCACTGGTACCAAGATTTGGTACTTTTCTGTGCTGGAGGGCAAATGCAGAGCAGACACATCAAAGTGCTGCTCTTGGGTTCTCTCTGGGGCTGCAGTGCCTCTGCCTGTCCTGCAGACAGCTGCTCAGAGGGAAGATGAACGATGCCTTCAGCAAACAGGCCAAAGAAAGCAGCCCATCCTCCTTGTTTATTTCAAACAGATGTATAATTGTTGTAATGATACACTGAGCATGTGCTTTTTCTAGAAGTGATTTAATACCTCAAGGTATCTTTTGCATCTCTTTGGAGTCACGTGTTGGTGAGCTGCTGCCACACTGCCTGCCCTGCTCTGGTGCTCCGTACTCTGTCCCAGCAGGACAGGCAGGACCTCGTGGGTGCTTTTTGGTAAAGTGTTGCTCATGTCAAGCACTGCACAACTTAAAATAGTATCATGTATTCCTTAAAATAATAGAGAATGTGGCTCAGGTTTGTGAATTGATGAATGTGATTTCCTTGGTTTTAATGTCACATGCATTGGTGATTCTGCTGTCCCTTAATTTGGATTCTTCTCATGTGTTTCCAGGGACCTCCAGGACCAAAAGGGGAAAAGGTAAAGGCTGCATTAACATGTGGATTTTGGGGAAGCAGTTCCTGTATATCCTCCTGTTGCTGTAATTCTTTCAAGTTCAGGTTGCCCCAATCACCCAGCTGGGTTTTGTTGGAGTTGTTAGAGTGGGTTCTCACATTGCTCTTGGAAAAGCTCCAGGAAGGGGAGGGCAGGAAGAATTTGCAAAAAAGGTGGGGGGAAAAATGTGGTCTTAAAGCTCATCTATGCTATAGAGTTCTGGTAAGCCACTAAGGGTGATGAGAGTATAAAACTCTTCATTCCTCCAAGAGATCTGGGCTCCATCGTGTTTGCATGACACCCGTGCAATCAGAGGAGCCAAAGAAGGTCATTACTGAAAGTGAAGTTAATTTTCGCATGTGAAGGACATAAGCAGTTGCTAGGAGAGCCTTAGAGTTGGAAACAAACTGCTATTTCGATTTATTATGTGTTTCACTGCCTGCCAGGGCAGAATCTTTCCCTATTGTGTTGTCTGAAAACCTTCTCCTCCCTCATTTTAAATACCTTAAACAAGAGGACTCTTGCCCCTTCCTTTGTGTGCTGTACCCATGTCCAGCTGACCCTGTGCTCAGTCCTTCAAGGTTGAGATTTGAACTCTGACCCTTTGCTGTTTTTCCTGATTTGCAGGGGGAAGCAGGAGACATTGGCCCAAGGGTAAGTAGTGACACAACACTGATTTATTCTAAAATCTGGTTGGGTTTAGTCACTGCACAAAACAAAGCCTTGCTGCAAACAGTATGGTAACAGTTGTGGAAATGTTTAATTTTGCCTCTGGAGCTCTTTGTGGTGATGGTTTTCCTAACTTTGGCCATGAGGAAAAAGGAGTCGAAGATCTTTGGGTACTTCAAGGAAGGTTTTGCTTCTACTGAACCTTCTCATCCCTGATTTCCTCTTCCAGTGTCAGAGACAGACTCCATGTGTCTCTTGAAGTTTCTCTTGAGGCTGTGCTCCTTATTTGTTGGCATCAGAGCACCAGTACGTGGGGGTAGGATCTGGTGTCCCAAGGAGAGGTCCAGCACGGAGTTGTGCAGGATGGAACGTTCCTTCTCCCTTGCTGAGCTCTCCACCTGGGAGCAGGATGGCATCCAGGTGATATCCAGGCTGCCTTTGAAAATAAAGGGGTTCAAGTAGCTGTATGATGAGGGAAAACTCTTTTGGCTATAGCATACAGAAATTCATGGAATTTCATGAAATTTCCTCTCATGGAGCTGCATGAAGTTGAGATTTACTGAGCTAAATCAGGACAGGTCTCCACGAGACACAAGGGGGATGTGGCCCATGTTGGGGATGAGGTGGGAGGTTTCACCACGAGGTGTGGGCTCTGTTGCAGAGGTATTTCTGAGGTGTGGTTGTCTGTGGATTATGGGCGCCTGCTGCAAACCCCATTGTGGGGATGTGTTGGGATCCTGGTGTACCTGTCAGTGTAGGAGGCCAGATCTGGAGCTGGCACTCAAGAGTTGGTTGACCTGAGTTAGATGTCATTGCTGGAAACATAACCTGGACCTCAGTGGTTAATGTAGAGATGCTTCAGAGACATTTTTCTCTTTTCCCCTGGAGGCTGTAAAATCACTCCATGAAGTTGGTGTCAGATTCTGAAGCAGCTCCCAACTGCCTTGGGTGTGTTTTGAAATGTCACCCTGGGGCTCAGAGAGCCCCTAAAATTTCTCAGATGGATTTATGGCCTGTGTGGTGAAGGAGGGGCTCGGCATAAGGCCTCACTTTGTCCAAGTGCCCACCCACGTTCTCAGAACAGGCTTTAAGAGGTGATCCAGCAGCACAGGGACCTGAGTTTTCACTTCTCAGCCAGGGCTGTGGGTGCCTTTGGGGCTGGCAGCTCAGGAATGCTGGAGGAGGTGCTGCTCAGGCTCCAAAGGCTCTGTGCTGCCAGGTGCTGTGGAAATCACCTCCTGCTGCAGGAGATGCTCTGGGATGGGCTCTGTCTGGACTTGCAGGGCAGGTACCAGCTCTCAAGGTAACACTTGTCCTTTGTTTTCACCTACCAAGAAAATTGTGCTGGGTTTTGGGGGCATATTTTGTCCTGATCTGCGTTTGTCCAGATTTTGCTTCAGTTTTTGATTTATTTTTGACTTTTTGCAGAACAGTGAGAAAAAGGCTCAAAAACAATTTGAGAGAAAAGTGAGAGAGAAAAGCCTGGCAGAACCATGCACAAGTAGACTTAAAAACAGGTGCCTGACTTTGTAAATAGCTCCCTTTATGTCTCCAGACACTCAGAGTTGTGAATAGGAGGCAAAACTTCTTAATACCATCTGGTCTGGATTACTTGTTATTTCTGAATTTAATCTATCTTGGTCCTCAAGTTGCAGTGGTAGCTTTGTTTAGCTGATTTTGATTTTGAAAGATGTGTCAATGCAACTCACTGCATCCATGGGAAGATAAATAACTAGGACTGCATCCAGTGCCCTCTTCCTTGTAAATGGTCATGTCCATGGGCGGTGGAATGAGGATAGAGTGTGTCAGTGAGCACTGAAACGGTTATTAGCAATGATGGATTAAAAGAGGATAATCCTTGGGGTGGCTTTAGAGGGACTGTCTGTGGTGGGAGTGAAGTTGAGATAATTGGGGATTAGCTACTGAATTAGCTACTGAATCTGTTCATGTCTGCACTGCTTCCCTTTCTGTAATAAACACCTGCCAGCAGCATGGACAAAACCAGAGATTATTACACATTGGAGTGTGCCTGGTGGGGGATGCTGGAGGGTGATTTTGGAAAGCTGAGGAAGGAGATCACCTTGTGTTGTCTTCACCACTGGATGCTCCTTGTTGTAAGCAGCATGAGGGAGGGTGCTGTGCAGCCTCACCTGCTCAGGATGGGGAATAAATGTGCACAAATGTACTGACAGAATGCATGGAAGTGTATTTACAGGGAGAAATCACTAACAGGTCCCCTCTGCTCTTGGGAGGATAGAGTTGAAGCAGGGTGCTGCCGGGGTTGGGACAGCTGTGCCCTGATATTTGTGCCTGTGCTTCTCTCTCCCAAACAAATACATTGCTGCACCCCTGGAAAAGACTGGTTTTATAAGCCTGACTTGCTCCCTGAGCTGGCTCTGGGCCAGCTGCTCTGGATTTATGAACTCAGCTGGGTGATCTTGCTCGTACTGACAGATGAGATGTTCAGACAAATGATGGGGCTGAGGAATCCCTGCACATCTGGGCCAGCTGATGCACAGTGCCTGTGGCAGCAGCACCAGCTTTGCTCTCCAGAGGGGGAAAATGTGCTTCAGCTGGTGGGAGAGCTGCTCAGTGTGCATGGCCCACGTGGCACATGCCTGCTCATGGCCAGTGCTGATGGAGATGGCTCCAGCATCTCCTGCATCTGGAGCTGCTGGGGGCCAAACACTGGCATGGCTGAAGCAGCTCTGCAGCTCAGTGCAGACACAAAAGGAGCTTCTTCTCCCTTATTTTCTGCAAAATTATAACTGCTGGCCAAGCTCACACTGCAGATAAAAACTCAGCACGGGAAGCATCCTGCAGAGCTCTCTGTGACAGTCAACAGACACCTATGGATACTTTTATTTTATTATTTGCTGGCTTTGGAGTGTTATGTTGAAATGGCTACATTGAGGACTCCAAAGCTGGAAATTACCAGTGTTCAAGGTTTCTGTGCTCCAATATTCCATTGCTAGATGGGGTCAGACCCAACAGCCTGTTAGCCCAGTGCCTTGCAGCCCGATGCTCTGGGAATTGTGGAACAGGAATTTGTTACTCCATTACAATTAACCCCTCTCCTGGAGCCTGGATGCTTCCTGAACCAGGGATGGTGTCTCTCTATTTCACATCCCTCAGGGCTGCTCACCTCTCATGGGCCCATCTGTAACAGGAGCTGTTTAAAATTAAACCTGTGATGGCTGGATTTAGTGGGATATGGTGTGTTTGGCCTTGGAACAAATTGTTATTTTCCATTAAAACAGATAGGGCTGGGCTTGGATCGTGCTTATTTGGATGATGCCCACCAGTCTGAGGGACAAGAAAAAGAATTCAGTTCCTGTTTTGCTCTGTGGGGTTTTATGAAAATCCCACTTTATGCTCTTTTGTACTTTATGCACGTAATGAGCCACAGAACTGTGTCCCTTCTGTCTACCACAAAACCCTTTGCTCTCAGTAGAATCTTTATGGTGGTTTCTGTAGTATTTGGAGGACCTGGCCACGTGCAAGGGTTCTGTGTCCTCATTAATTTTAATTTCTCTGTATTTCAATGCTGTTCTTCCCAAAAGTAGCTGCGTTTAACTGAGTATTGAGCTTAAAGCCCCTCTCTACATCTTGAAAAAAATTCTTGTTAGGGGCTTATTTTCTATCTGACTTTACTTTTTCCCTCTCTTCTCGTCATGGTGGTGTTAAAACATCTGTACCTGGAGGCTGAGCAGGAGGTGGTCTTGCCAGTGCACTATTCCACTCAAAACTGGGGTTTGGGGGTTATCTGTTCTTGGTGTGCAAGGTTTAAAAGCTCTTTGGCAATTTGGAAAATAGGTTTGTTCCCCAGAAACCTCTAAAAACCCTCATGGAGGCTTTGCTGTGTGCTCCCACAAGGCTTCTTGTGGCTTCACTCCACCCTCTTGATTCTCCTATGGATGGGTGGATGGGGGAAAGGGAGATGCACGTGGTGTCCTGAGAAAGGAAATGTCTTCCTGCTTCTCCCTAGACAGATGAGTGGAAAGGCTAAAACACAATAGCAATGACTACTGACACAGTCTAAATACATTGTTTTTGCATCATATAAATCTGGGAGATTTATCTGCAATTTGCAGGCTGGGAATACATCAGTATTCATTTGAACCTCTGAAAACAAATACAGTATTTGGTCTCAGGGAAATGCTGGGATATATCATCCCCTATGGGGTTTACTGGAATAATACTCTTTATTCTGCAGTAAGGGAATCCTTGCCCCAGCTGCTTTGAATGTCCTATTGTGCAGTAAACTAGTGAAAAAATACTTGTTTCCCTCAGTCTGTGTCCTGTTACAAAGACCAAGTGTACCCAGAACCTTAAACCCCAGTGTTGGCTACCTAGACTATTACTTTCTAATGTACCAACTAGTTATTAAAAAGAAATGTTATATATTGCTGCAGCCTTTAAAACTCGCTCTTCTGCTGTGCTTTCATCTTAAACTGCTGCTCTTTCTTCTTCTGCCTCCCACTTTTCCTGGATATAGATGGTTTTTCCCCACCTCAGTCATGGATTTCTGGCTAATGATCAACTTGTCTTTAGCCGGCGAGTGCTCAAGGTAGACTCCAAATCTGCTGCCACTGGTTTGCTGTGATTGAGCTGCTTTTGCTTTCTCTTTCTGGCTGACTGCTGCTATTTTAAATTGTCACAACCATGGCTGTGTTTAGAGATGCTTGTTGAAAATTTTAACTGAAATCCCACTGGAATTTAGGGGGCAGGCATTGTCAGAGTAAAGAGACATAAAACTAATAGGTTTTAGCATTTGGTTCTTTGTGAGATTTGGGAATCAAGCAGCAAAGTCCTGTAAATTTGATATAAACAGTGTTGGTATTGTAAAATAAAATGCATTAAAACTAGAGTAATCTAAATCATTGAACTCTAAATGGGACATTGTAATTAGGAAAAATTCAGTGGGAGACTCAACTTGACATAATTGCTTGCAGTGTTCAGCATTTACAATTGGGTTTTTTAAAAAAAGATGCAAGTGATTTAGGAGCCCAGATCTTGTTGAAAGGCCATGGAACTTGTGCTGCTAAGTCACTTAAGGACTTCTGAAAAATCCCACACTTGTCCCTGATTTGAGGGTGGACCACATATTAAACCCAGCCCTCGAGTGCCTGGTGGTGACTCTCCCAGATGTTGCCACAAGATTTATGAGGCCGCCTTTCCCATTGTGCAGCCGATGGATGGGCTGGGCCCTGGGGCTGGGCTGGGCTGGCTGGTGGGGGGTCAGGAGCTGATTCCCAGCCTGGAATCAGCCCCACAGGGTGCTTCCCTTGGGAATGGCACCCACCAGACCCGCAGGGACACGGCGAGTTCTCAGCACCAAAATGCGCAGGGTGCGAGCGGCTCGGGAGGTTCCTGTGTGACCGTGGCTGTCTGTAGAGGATGAAATTAAGCACTGCCACTTTCTGTGTGGTTTTCTGGCGTGGTGCACTGAGCCATGGCAGTGTGTGCATGCTCCCTGCCAGCATGGTGTGAGCCTGGGCTGCTCTGGGTGCTGTTGGGTTGGTGGATTCCATGCAGACAATCACTGGGTAAGGGCTTAAGCAGATTAAATCTCGTTGTTGAGCACAATCCTGGTTGAGGAACCAGACCCAAGTGGCATAAATTGGTGAGCTCATTTTCAGCTTTTCCAGCTGCAGTTGGGAAAGCTGCAAGTTAAACAGTTGGAAGCTGCAGTTAAATTTCCCTGGGACGGCAGAGGCCAGGGTGCTGGGGGCCCGGGGATGCAGTGCATGTGTCGTGGACACCCTGAGAGCGCCCCTTGCCAACACTGCTTCGTCTCACCATGTCTGTGTGAACTTCTTCCAGGGTGATCAAGGTCGAGATGGAGCCACGGGCCCCCCTGGTCCGCCAGGACCCCCAGGTGCCCGGGGGCCTCCTGGTGACACGGGAAAGGATGGCCCCAGAGGACCTCCAGGCTCCCCTGTAAGGACGGGAGATGCGCAGCGAGCACGTGCCAGGCAGCTCCCACCCCACAAGGGACAGCAGGGTGAAAGGTGTCCCCTTCCCCAGGGCTGCCACCACAACCACTGAGTCCCCAGCCTGAGCCACAGCTGGGCTCCAGAGGCTGCTCACAGAGCAAAGCCTTGGGGTGTGGGGCAAGGGAGCAGGAGGGCACCTTCCATCTCACGTTTTGGAGCAAAGAGCTGGACCTGGGGCCTGTGTTTGCAGGTGCTGGTTGCAACTCACAGAGCCAGGAGATCTCTTCCCCAGTTCACACCCTTTGGATGACCTGTTGCAAATCTGAAGACCACTGGCAATTTATTTAATAAAAAAATAGCCTAAAGCATAACGCAGTGGAACATTCTAATTATTGCTGAGCATTTTGGAGAATGAGAGGTAATAGTTTCAATGTTGGTCTTTTTGTTTTTTGCAGGGTTTCAAAGGCGAGCCAGGAGAGGATGGAGTCATGGTCAGTATTGCCCAGAAGCATCTCTCTGTGTGTCCCTCACCCCCACTGTACATCACCCTTCAGCTCACTGCAGCAAGGGGGTTTGTGTCGTTGCTTATGGAGGACAAAAAACCCTCATGGAATTGTAGGTGCCCTAAAATGGATGTTTGTCCAGGGCTACCTGTGCCCTGGGGAGAAAAGAGGCCAGTTTTTGTGTCCCCTGGGCTCTTCTGGAGGGATGTGGTGCTCCTGTATCCTGACTCCTGCCCCTCTGAAGCCACCTGGCATTGTGACTCCAAATTGCTAAGGTTTACGTTGGATAAAATGGTGTTTAGTAGACATAAAATACATAAACCATAAAAAAAAATATTATTTACTGGGAGCACAGAGAACAAATACAGCTCTGTTTGTAAGGGAAGATGAGAAGCTGATGTCTGTGTTATTTTTTTTCCTTGGAATTGAAATACTCTTAGAAATGTTTTTATCCTGTTTTACTCTGTTGTCAAACAAGTACATCTATCACTCTTTTATTCAACAGGGTGCCAGAGGACCTCCAGGACCAAAGGTGGGTAGTAATCTGCCTAATTTTGACATGAATTCTTGAAATAATGCTGCATAATAGGGGTGGGGATGAAAATAAACATTTTGCAGTGGACTTGAACCCACTGATATATATCAGACATAAAATTCCAAGGCATTGACTGGGTGTAAATGTCTGAATGTGTCACTTCCTCAATACCACATCCACTGCTCATGCTCAAAACTGGAAATGGGGCTGGAGGGAGCTGCAGGGGGCTGCAATCTGCTGTGCTGTGGGAATGTGCTTTCTTGCATTTGGGGGGGGATAAATATGATCAGCACAAGACAACTATTTTAATTTTACAATTAATTTTGATTATCCACATAATTTGCCTTATTTTCTGTCATGTCCCTAAATTTCTTTCTCTTCTATTGATGCTGCTGTTGAAGGGTGAGCCTGGTGTCCAAGGGAAAAAGGTAAAATGGTGATTTTTAAACTTATTATTATTATTATTATTATTTAATTCCCTTATTTCCCTTTGCTTTGCTCTGTGCTTGGCTCAGGAAACCATTGCCAGAGACTGGTGTAGAAGCTGTGGTCGTGGCTGTCCACACCAACCCTTCCCTGTGTTCCCTCAGTTCCCCTCCCACACCATCCTGGGGCTGGGCATGGCTGTGCCTGCAGCCTGGCTTTCATTTCCACAAGCAAGCCAGAAGCTGCAGCCACATCTGCCCAGTAGACAAAGAATAAAACAGCAAATGCCAAGCAAAGCAGTAGGTCTGGAGCCCTTTCTCTCCAATAATTCAATGAACCAAGAGGTGCCTGGAGGATGTTCTCTGCCCAGGGAATGGGTTTGGAATTCCTGGGATGGCCATCACCAAGCAGCACTGCAGTCCCATGGGAAACGTCCTCTTGAGGGCCAGGAATGCTGCTGGGGTGTGGCATTGAAGATTGTGAGAGATTCACATGGCCAAGCTCTCCACCCCAGTGCTGCCATTGAGAAGTGGATAAATCACTGCCTTTAAGAGAAGTCAAAGCACTGACAGGGCCCAGCCTTCCCCTCTTACTGATTTGGCCATGGGTGTTTTTCAGGCCAGAATTTGGCTTAAACATTTCATAACTGGCTGGTAAAACTAATCTCACCAGCATCCATGAAATGGTTTTACTCCAGGAGAACAACAAAGCACAAGCAAAACCAGAAAACCTCCTCCTGGCACAGGGTGTTGGTGACTTGTGATGAAGTCCATGAAGCAGCTACAGGAGGTCTTTGGGACCCAAAAGGCCTTAAGGAATTTAATGTTCAGTTTCTGTTGAAGGTGGGAGAAGACCTTTGCCAGGGCCTGCTGTAAGCAAATTCTGGAAGATGCCCATCCACCTTCCCAGGAGCAGGAGAGGCAGGGCTGGGTGGGATCAGGGGACCACACTGGAGCCTCCTGTGCTCCTTGCTGCAGCTCTGCCCTGGCTGCCTGCAAACCTGAGTGGGTTTCAGGTCTGTGCAACACCCAGTGAGGTCAACTGATGTGTTGGAACCTACTAAGTGTGTACAAGGCCTGTGTATTTCACTTTTTGTATTTTGTTCCATCAGGGTGATGATGGGATCCCTGGAGAGCCAGGACTTGTGGGCCCTAAGGTACATTCTGCTCTGTCCCTCTAATGCACGTGTTGGGCAGCATCTTTTGCTGTCTGGTTTTTGGCACCATATCACAGCTGGGGCAGGATGAGGAACATTTCTCTCCTGGTGTGGAAAAAGATCAAAAAACTGTGAGGGTGGTGAGACCCTGGAACAGGGTACCCAGAGCAGCTGTGGCTGCCCCATCCCTGGAAGTGTCCAAGGCCAGGTTTAACAGCACTTGGAGCAACCTGGAACAGTGGAAAGTGTCCCTGCCCATGGCAGGGGTTTGGTACTGGATGGTCTCCAAGACCCCATCCAACACAAAACATTGTGAATTTATTATTCTGTGCTGTGGTTTTGGGGCCAGCTTCATGGCTGAACACACCACCTGCAGCCAAAGTGCTGAATCTGAAAGCTTCACTTGTATCTCAAAAACTCCCCGTTTGCACCTGGGCAAGGTGATGTGTTCCACAGCTGGAAGCAGAGCTCTGCTCCCTCGTGTATGTAAAATGAAGATAAATTAAGAAAATGATAACCTGAAGAAATCTTTTCTCCATCCTCCCTGTACAGCATTTGTCTAAAGGGCTTTGTTTTCAGGGAGAAAAAGGAAGCGTGGGTCCCAAGGGAGAGAACGGCACAGATGGCTTCCCAGGAATAAAGGTAAGGAAAAGCTGGAACTCTGGACACAGCACTGCTGAGACAGAGGCTTCCAGCTGAGGAGGTGTTTTGGAACTTTGCCTTCTAAAAGCCTCATAAAGTGCCAAAACTGACACAAAAGGAGTGATATTAAGAGTGTTTTAACTTTTCCTGGTGATTTGATGAAAGCTGGGTTCAAGCAGAGATCAGTATAAGAGCTTGTAAGTCATTCCACTGAATTGCCTTTCTCCTCAAAAACTGTAGAATTCTGATCACATTTTGATCCCGTGTTATTGATGGCTGTGGAATTGCTTCAAAGCCCCAAGCACTTGTGAGCTGTCCCGTCCTCCTGACCTCCAAAGCTGCTGAGAGATAAAATTAGTCTGGGTTTGTTGGATGGGGCTGAGGAGCCCCAGACAGCATCCCTGGGCTGCTATTTACCCCCTCAGCTGCTTTGTGTTTAGTAGGACCTGGATGCACTAATATTTTCTATATCAAAGAGTCATGATCCCTTATTGGGCAAGACAGTGTGTATGAGGAAGAGAGTGGGCTCTGGTGAACCTTAGTAAACTTTTTATAGAACCATAGTAGCAGTGCTGATTGAATTTAGGTTTTTCTATACATTTTTACCATTTTTTACTTTTTGGAGATCTTTAATTTGATTTGATCAGCAAGGGGATCAACATGGGTGTGACAAATGGGACATCTTTTGAATCCTGAACAGAATTTCAGGTCATTACTGTAAGAGCGCTATGACTTTTTAAAACCCTCCAATTAAAAAAAGCAAAAAATTATGAAAAGGAGGGTAGGGGAAAAAATAAAAAAGAGGAAGAAAAAAGGAACAATTTGGCACAGAACTTTTCCTTAAACTCCCCCTTGAAAATGGTTTAAACATCTCAGCTGAAACTTTCCACATGCAAAACTCAGCCTGAAGCAAAGGGAGCCATGTGGAACCAGCACAAAGAGATGGAGCTCGGCACACAGGGCAGGGAGAGGAGCTGGAGAGCAGCACAGCCCATGCAGGGAGCTCAGCCCCGAGCTGGCCACTCCCCTCCCCCTGCAACGAGACCTCCTCTTACTCCTCTTTTTGTTACACCAACATTGTTTTTTGCTAAATATATTCGCTCTCAGGTCAAATCTATTTTCTGCTAGAAGAAGCAGTCCCTTGTTGGTGTCATAATTTTTCTTAATCTAAAGCATATCTTTATGGGTGGGTACAGTATTTTTAGGATAAATATTTTATATTTTACTTGGTCTCATTGAAAAAAATGTGATTTTTGATTTTCAGGGTGAACCTGGTGAGAAGGGAGGAATTGGCTCCATTGGACCCCGGGTATGGATGTTCAGGATTTCATTTTGGAGCTGTGTATTTGTCTCAACTGTAGTTGTTCCCCACCACCTCTTTCTGCTTTGTATGTGGATGAATTGCTTCAGGATCTGTTCAGTGTGAGAAAATAGAGATGGTGCATATTTAAACAAATGCTTGCACAGGTATTGAATGCTGGCATGGGAAATCAGTCAAGTCCAATTTTCTTATACTCATGACCATTCTGTGACCCTTTTTTCTGCAAGAGGGAAGCTGGGAATAGGGGTGATCAAGTGAGGATTTTTATGCTCTTCTCCATTACACAAACTGATGGCCTTTTGAGGTTTGACAGTTCCAGCTGTCAGACTAAGGACTGGTTAAATCCATGCTGTTTGTAAGGTGATAACCCCCAAACGCTGCATGTCAGGTCTTTGCTTTCATAGCAGCCATCTCTCCATGCTGTAGGATTAAATAGGATTCATCCCTGCCTGCAGGGTCCCCCTGGGCTGAAAGGGGAGCAGGGAGACACCGTCGTGATCGACTACGACGGCCGAATCCTGGACGCGCTCAAGGTAAGCCCTGCGCCAGGGCTCGTGGGAAAGGACTGACATCTGCCAAGCTCTGCCACGGTGACAATGTGTCCACCCTTGTCTTGTGGCTCCTCCTGAGATTTCTGTCTTGGCACAGAGCTGGTTGGGAGGGAAGAAAGAGCTGATTGCCTCTGGGAGCTGAGGATATTTAGGGTGTAGCAGCAAAAGCGGTGGCGGAGCTCGATGGCAGCAGTTGGGATGTGGGAGGAAGGGGAACGACACCCGAGCCTTAAACTGCCCAACTGAACAGTGCCCTGACCTTTTTATTAGGATGAAATAAGCTGAACAGAATAAATACTTAATTACAGGCATATTTGAGAACCATCCTAATTGTTTTATAACAGGCTGCAGGGATACACAAAGTGCTGGTAATTTCCGTTTGCCAGATGTCCGCGTGGCACGCAGCTTTGGGAGTGGAGTGCAGTGGTTGGAGAGGCTCCATCAAATGTCTGGAGGCTTCATCTGCTGGACCCAGACCCTGTCCCTTGTTCTGCATGCAGAGACTGCTGAGGGGCACATCACTGAACCTCACTAACTTTGCTGTTTTCCTGCTTACTCGCTGTTTGCAGTGTTTGTGCACTGACCTGTCTCAAGGACAAGGCTTGGAAAGGCTTCCAGTGTGACTAAGTGTAACAGCATTTGAGTGTGCAGCCATGGAGAAAGGTGCTCCAGGATATGATACTGGTTGGTTTCCGTCTGAGCAAGACCACAAATTTTGCTGCTTGAAATAATTTGCAAGTTGGAAAATATTTGTTCATCTCAAGGTGTTTTGTGGTCTTTGCATCCAACAGTGCCCAGGGAAAATAACTTCTTTAAGTGTGCAAAGTTTTCCTGTTGTTAGTGCTCACACAAACTCCTTTTTTCCCCTCTTTAATTGCACCTCCCTGGCTTGCTGAGACTGTTTTCAGCACAATGCTGCTTCCCAGGCTGGCTGGCTGGAGTGGGCAGGATGCAAAAAGAGACTATCAAATTGGAGTCCCACCTCCGGCTAAAGGCATTTTGCCTCTTAGCCCAAGTCTTTGCAGCTGTACACCTGACTGGCTCCCACTGTGTTCTGTTCTGCATGAACAACCCCGTGGCAGAGGAACCTCGGGCACCCTGTGGCAGCTGAGCTCATCTTGGTGCTCAGGCAATCCTGCTCACCTGAGTGTCTCTGGCACGTCATGGCTGGGAGTGCTCATCCCCACAGCAAGAGCACAGCCATGTCCATGCCAGTCATCATCAAGCCTGTTTTGTTTGTGTTTCAGGGTCCACCAGGTCCCCCAGGGCCACCGGGCCCCCAAGGCACTCCAGGTCCCAAGGTGAGCCTGACCTCTGCCAAGCTACATGGTCATTAGTAGCTCTCCATCAAGAGTCTCCTAAGCCAAAATAAGGCAGTTGAAGCTGCCTGTGGAGGAGTTTGAGGCTGTGTGTGCTATTTAGCCCTTTCTCTAGCTGAAAAAACAGTGTCTTTCACACAAAAGCCAAAATTTTGTTGACCTGTCTCTGGCCTTCTTCCAGAGGATGCTGTCCCAGATATGAGTCCAGTCCCACAGACACACCTGACAGACAAAATCCCAGCTCCTCTGAGACTGCCCCATTTGTCTGTGGCAGGAGGCAGAAGTGGGAGAAGCAGTTGTGAGAGGGGCTGGCAGTCCCATGGCTGTGCTGAGCCACCCTCATTCCCACCCTCCCTGTGTGCTGTTTGCTGTCCCAGGCCCTGCTGGCCTCCTGCTTCACAAGCAAGAGTCTGTAACCTGCAGCCAGCTGTTTCTTTAAAAGAATAATGTGATTTGTAGAAAAGTATCTCTTGAAAGAATAGGATGGGACAGGATTTCAGTGCCTTTTGAGGTCTCTGTGCCAATATTCAGATCAGCTGGTGATGCTGGTGGGTCACTGACCCCTCCTTGGTCCTAAGCCTGGCAGTGGCAAACCCATAACCACAACAGTTGTGTGTGAATAACTCATTTCCTTGCACAATGCTTTCCCAGGATGAATCTTGAATTTAATTTACCATGGGCTCCCCTTTCTTTGTCTCCCTCCAGGGAGAGCTGGGCTTGCCAGGTCCACCTGGAATGGATGGTGAAAAGGTGAGTGAGGCACGGCTGGATCGAGCGAGGCCTTGCCAGGAGCCAAATGAAAAGGAAGTTTCCTGTGTGTCTGAAAAACAAATCCAGCGTGCCAGGAGTGAGCTCTGCTGTGTAGGGGCAGCTGTGTCTCCCTGAATTGATGGCCCTTTGCCTGCAGCCCCTGCTCTGCTCTGAGTGTGCTGATGCTGCTCGTGGCCGTGTCTGCCGAGCTAAAGGGGCTCCTTTCACAAGCAGCTCATCAGATGCTGTCTCAAATCTTTTTGTAAACCTTCCCAACCTCAAATGGCTGCAATCCCTCCTGCAGCCCAGCCAAATTCTGCTGCACCCTCAAAATTGGCATCTGTGAGGTTGAATGTTAAAACATGTTCTCATGAGCTCGCGATGTGGAGGGAACAGCAGAAAGGCAGAAGTGGCTGCTGTGGGGGGTTGTTTTAAGAGTTTTCTCCTAAACATGTTGAATTCTCTCAACTTGCAGGGTCCCAAAGGAGCAAAAGGTGACCAGGGCAGCATGGGGACCATGGGACAGAAAGGAGAGACAGGAGAAATGGGCTCAGCAGGTCCCCCGGTACGTCCCTCTGGCTGTGCCTGTCCCTCTGCTCTCGGTTCTTTAATGCACTGATTGCTGCAAATGCTCAGAATGGGGCTGGGTTGGCTGATTTAAGCAATGACCTCTCCACACCACCTTACTGTGGAGCTGGTGGAAGTGGGAGCTTTGAATTTCCATTTCTAATCAGCTTATTCAGAATATATCAAGGAGGAGAAAATATTTCTTCAAAGTTCCCTGGAGATGACCACAAGCTTTGCTTGAGCCAAGGCTGGTGTTTAGAGGGAGACAAACCTATTTTTCTCTCATTTTTGCTTTCCTGGAAGATGCACCACCTCAGTGTCACATTTTTATCTTTCAGGGAGCAGAAGGACCAAAAGGAGACAAAGGAGAAAAAGGAGACACCGGGTCACCATGTCTGCAGAACAATCATGTAAGATCTTGGCAACATAAAGTCTCTTTCATGGCACAGGATCAGGCAATGTTTGGGGTGGAGGACACGCCCTCCAGTCCCATACCCATCAGCAAAACCCAGGTGTTTTCTACAAGTGTGTAAATGGGGTTTTTTCCTTAGGGAAGAGCAGTTCACACACTTAGCACTACAAAGTTATTTAGATTTTGTATTAGTGGTTGAGATATTGGATACTGCTGTAATTAATTGGGCATTAAATCATCATTCTGGGCTTTGTGAGGTTTCCACTCCTGACAGCCTTGTTAATGTGCTGTTTAATTCCCTTTTGCAGATCATACCTGAGCCTGGACCCCCTGGATTACCTGGCCCTATGGTAGGACTCTGAAGTGATTCCTGCAGATTTATCATTGCATGTGATAAAGGACAAGGGTGGTTTGTTCTGTTTAATCATTTTGGGCTGTCTTGGATCTGGGAAAAAAAATCAGGGAAGTGCTACAGTGTGATCTGTCTTTGGAGAAATTAAAGCACCCAATTTAGGAGAGCACATCAGAGTTTATGGCTCATTTTGCAAAAATCCAAGTTGTTCCTTGGGAGAAAAGATAAAATCTTGTGGGATGGAAAATCTGTTCCCCACCATGACTGTGTCTCTAGTCCCCTAAATTCACCCAAGTCGAAGTTTTCTGCCATCAGCTGCACTGGGAGAGGATGCAGGTGGTGATGGACACACAGAGCATTTCTGATGGAGACATCAAAGGGGTTTGGTGCCTACAATGCTCCAAGAGGAGCTGTCAAGGGTGTTGGGAGGGCTGGGATGCCTCTGCTGGGTCCCAGATTCACCTAGAGAGACCATGATTCAAAAGCAGGTGGCATTCCAGGTGGCATTCACAGCCTGGGAGGTATCCCAGCCCTGCCCAGGTGTGGAGGGCTGTGTTGGCACAATGCCACCCCCAGAGCTTCCTGCCACTTTCTTCAGCAAAGATTCTGGGGGCTCCCACTCCCCAGAGCTTGTGTTGCAGAGCTTTATTGTCCCATGTTACACAGAATGCTCCTTTTCAGTTCCCCTGCCCTCTGATTTGATACTGGAGAACAAAATAAACTGCCACCTGTTTTGAAAATAAGTATTTGACCATTGTCAGCCTGTAATTTGAGCAAGAAATGGTTTGGGAAGGAAAGGTTAGGGTATGTTTTTAAATTCTGGGTTTTTTTCAAATGCACCACTCTCTTTCCCACAGGGTCCTCCAGGAATCCAGGGGCCTAAAGTAAGTCAATAAATTAAATGTCACCCAGTTTCCCAGCTGCTAGTGCATTATTTACAGGCTAACAAAAGCCTGTCAGCTCTGGAGACTGAGTTTTTTGTCACTGTTGTCACAACACATCCCTTGGTTACACTGTTCAGCCGTTGGCATTTTGGAAAACAAGCCATTTTTTCCTTCCAAGCATTTACAATCCAAACCCCTCCTCCTCAGAGTCCTGAGGGCTGGTGAGAGCCAGGGTTTCCAAACCAAAAGGCTTAAAACCTGTATTTTCAGCTATTCTCTTATGTGATGTGGTCAAGAGCAAAACATCAGCAGCAGTGTGGGTGTGAGCACCCCAGAGAAGGGGTAGGAGGTGGTAGGTGCATGAGGGGCTGCCCTGGGCACAGCTGCCAGGGCTCCTTGGCTGATCCATTTCATTTCTGCAGGGTTTGGATGGTGCAAAGGGAGAGAAAGGTGACAGTGGTGAGAAGGGGGACCAAGGTGACACCGGACCCGCTGTGAGTTGTTTTCCCAAATCTCATTTCTGGCTGTTGGCAGAAACCTGTCTCACAGGAAACAATCCCAACGCTTTGTTTCTTTTTAATTTAAGGGTCTCCCAGGTGCTCCAGGGCTCATTGGTTTACCTGGTACCAAAGGAGAAAAGGTAATCATGGGTGTGGGAGAGGAGCAGGGACATTGGGGTGCAATCCTAAAACAGGGGCTGTAAAATCCTGCTGTGGGGAGTCCAGCCAGAACTGCAGAGCTGGACCAGCACTACCCTGGTGGGTGGCAAAGGAGCAGCCTCCAATCCCAGGGGCTCCTGGCTGAGCCCATGTTCTCACTATCATGTTAAACCAACTGGATCTAAGTTTGTCTGCAGCACCAGGCTCAACACAGCACATCTTAATTTTTATTTTTACATCTGCAGGGAAAGCCAGGGGAGCCAGGATTGGATGTGAGTATGGAAAGCATTAATTATTCGTGGTAGAAACACAAGTAACACACACATAACTTGAGATTGTTGGGAAAATATGTAGCTAACACTGCATACACTGCTCCCCCTTAAACACAATGGCCATGAAGTGATGGCTGTAGGAAAGGGCTGAATTTGGACCCATTGCTGGGCTGCTTCCACTGCACATTGGAACTGCTCACCTAAAGGTGCTGCCAGAGCTTCCCTTTCCAACTGACAATATTTGTATTGGATTCAGTGACATGAAAATTTCTAATAGCTGTAATGTTACTGGGGTGTGGTGAAGCACTCCATTTTTCCAAGAAATTGCTGACATACCAAGTCAACAGGAAGAAAATGTCATTCTTCACCGTGGCAGGACAGGCTGATGGCTGGAGTTGGCTCATGTTGAACTGAGCCATTCACACACTAAACTTACAAAATCAATTTTTTTTTTCCTTTTTCCCACCTAAAAATTATGGTGACAGGGCTTCCCCGGTCTCAGAGGAGAGAAAGGAGAGAGAAGTGAAAGAGGCGAGAAGGTGAGTGGGTTATGGCTCTGTTGATGCTTGTTGGGGAGGACAGGCTGCTCTTTTTGGCAGGCAGTGCTGCTTGCCCTGGGAGCCACTGCTGAAAGGCCTTCTGTGCAGCCCAAGGATTTGCAAATTCCCAGCACAGGGCAGGACAGGCAGTTAATTCCTACCCTCTTGGAAGGGTTTCTGCAAGCCTGCCCCCAACCCAGCCTGACCATTGTGGGGAAATGGAGCAGCCTGACAGCTCCAGGTTGCACAGAATCACTGTGCAAGGTTTATAGACCTTGAAAATGGATCCAAATCAAAGGTTTTGTCACAGGGACCTTTAAACAGAGGGGTGCCCAGGTGGAGCCAGGAGCCCAGCTGAGCACAGGGCAGTAGCTGGAAGCTGCTGCTCCCACCTGCTGTCAGATACCAACCTGGGCTCCAGCAGAAACTGCTCATTTAGTCAATCTGCTATAAAATTATCTATTGCAATGTTTCCACCCAGCTTTAACTGAAGATTTTCACAGTGATTTCACTGCTCAGCTGAGGTCACACTAGTGCAAGTGTCCTTACTCTGGGTGAGGACTGGGACTCTGCGAGTGCTGTGAGACATGAACCAAAGGTGTTTCTTCCCCTTGCTCCTGATATCTTCCTGTTGTGCTGACAGGGTGAACGAGGAATACCAGGGAGAAAAGGGGCCAAAGGACAGAAGGGGGAACCAGGCCCCCCTGGACTGGATCAGCCTTGTCCTGTGGTATGTCTTTCATTTATTTCACTCATCCTAAGCATGGGCTGAGGGGCTGAAAAGGAGACACAGTTTTGCAGCCAGGGAGGATTTGGGAGTTCTCTCTTTTGCAGTAAATCAGAGCAGATGGTTATTGTTTTCTCACTTTTCTTAATGGTTTATCTGCACTGCTGGAAGTTCACTGCTCGCTGTAAGGGCTCCTCACTGGCCAGATGGGAGCAAGCCACAGCAGTAAAAATAAAGCATCTTTGTGTAAAGACCTTCTTACTGTAATCAGGAACAATGGACCTCAGTAGAGCTCTTCAGGAGATAGTGTGATGCTGCTGGCTTGGCTTCTGAGCATGTTTGAAATCAGGGAGTAACTGGGTGCAGGGGATGGGAGCTGATCTGAAAACAAGGCCAGCTCCATCCCTTCATCCCTGCAAACTGACCGAGGGATGAGCCAGGGGAAGCATGTTGGGGTTGATAGCATCACAGTTCTGCCAAGCATAAGTGATGCATGAGCTGGAGCTCCCCAGGCTGCCAAGAAGTGTCTCTGGGAGAAGAGACCTCGCCTGGTTTCTCTGCCTGTGGCTTAGAGCTGTCCCTTCCCTGACACACCCCAGGCCACCGCCGTGCAGCACATAGCCAGTGGGCTTTCCAGGAAATTTCCTGGGTGTCTGAGCCTGGGGAAGCTGGATCTCCCAAGTCCACTTCCAGAACCTCTCATTCATTAGATAGAGCCAAACAAACAAAAAAAAAAATCTAGAGTGGTTTGTAAGTTATCTGACCTGGTAAAATTTACCTCCTTTTCACTACTGTTTCTCATATAATGACTAAAGGTAGAGAGATCCTTCCCCTGAAGTGCTTTGAAACTGTAGGATGAGAAGTATCAAATATGGAACTGAAACTGCTTAAATGTAGCTGTTTAAAACTTAGTCCAGAAGCACCTAATTAAGAGAGTGCCAGCTGCTTGCTCCATGACAATTCAAAAACACATTTCTTCTCTGAACATGTGACTTTTCCTCGCTGAGCACAGCCATGGCAGCCAAGGCTGTTGTGTATCTCCACTACACCAGCAAGAAGCTCCTTTAGTCAATATAGTTTATTTTGCCTGGAGATTGAATGTGAACTGCAATTAATTTTTTCCTCTCTTGACATGTTGGGTGATTTACCCTTTATCTCTTTAACTGCACTTTTACAAATGTGAATCTCTGGTTTGTGTACAGAGGCTCTTTCCCAGATGACAGATTCTGCATGTCATGTGAATTCCCTACCATAAACCCACTCTGCTGACTTGCTGTGTCATCAGAAATGGAGCTGTGAAGCTCTAGACCCATCCTCCTCCCCCTGTGCTGAAACATGGGTGTCTGTCTGTGTAACTCCTGTGTCCTTTATCATTCTCAACAAGCAGCTATTTTTCCAAACAGGGAGATCATAGCATTGCAGGCAGCAAAAGGGACCCAGGTTTGCCAGGCCTGGATGGGGTGAGCCTGCCCTGCCCTTTGGTACAGTATCTGCTCTGTCTTGCATGGTTTGTGTGTGTTCCTGCTGTGGCCCAGCCCTGTCCCCAGGAGCAAACCCCTCCAGGGAGAGGAAGGACCAAGGCAGCAGAGCTGGAATAAGATGTTTCACTCCGGCATTTGGGGAAGGATGTCAATGAGTTGTGCCTTCTTCTTCCCAGTCAAAATGACTTTAGATAAGGAGTGTAAATCTTGGGAGATCATGCAGGGGATGGCAGTCCCTTTATGGTAACAGATGCTCAGAGTTAGTTATGGTTTCTCTCAGTACCTATGGCCCAGTTTGGTTCCCCTCGTGCCTGTGCTGCTGCAGCCCCGAGTCCCATCCCCAGCTGGGATTTGAAAAGCTTTCCTCAAACAAACAGCCAGTCCTGCAGAGCAGGGCCACTGGCACTCTGGGCACCAGAAGGGTTTTGCTGTGTCAGACAGAGCTCTGCCCAGAGCTCAGGTTGAGTTCAGTGCTTATGCAGGAAGGTTCGTGCTCTGCTCCCCAGAAGGGCTCTGCACCATTAGCTAAGAGAGATCATTGTTTTATTTTCATTTTTTTAACCATAGAAAATGCTGCATGTTAGATGATTTGCAGTTGTCCTCAGAAAAACAAAAGGGCAGTAAGCTGTTTCTCTTTCAAAAAGTTAAATTACTTTCAGATGTGTCCAAGAAACCAATTCCTAACAGCAGGCCTGCTCTAACTTCTTACTTACTCCCCAGAGATGTTCTATTTCCCAAGCATCTCCCATCTTAACTACACAGAAATCACAGGACCCATCTCTGTTGAAGGCATTGTAAACTGCAGTAGGTGATTCCTCCAATTAACTACAACATGACCAGTCAGTAAAGCACTTGTGCATCTTCCTGGTTAGTTGCAGGTTGGTTGAAATGTTGACTTTGTTCTGCAGCCCAGGGTGCAGTGAGGGTTTGCTGGGCTTTCAGTCCAGGAGCATCAGCATGAGCCCCACACACAGCCAACAAAGAGTCATTTTGGAGTCACTAAAGTGAAACATGGTAGAAAGCTGTGGAGTTTTATGATGGCCAAAATAAGTATTCTGAGGGCACAAGAAGGAGAAATAGCTCAGGGCAGAAATAAACCCCCTGACCATCAGTGTCAGGATGCACCTTAACAGTAGGTCAGCATGTTTTAGGTCAAACAACCACTCTGCACCTTGTCCCCTGTACCCATCACCCCAGACAACTCTGGCAAATGTACATGTTTTACTCTTTTTTTTTTAATAGCTTTGGACCAAAATATTGACTGTGTCTGCAGAAAAAATGTGTGTTTTCTAATGAAGGTTACAGGAAAGCATGACTGCTTACACTCTGAGTAGCTGGAGAGGGTTACCTTACTTCACTGCATCTGTTTTATTGGGCATAGGCTATTTTACATATAAAATCAATACAGAATACAAAAAAATGTGATGACTAACATTTACAGTAAAAAATGTAAAACTGCATTTTGACCTGTATTTGCACTAGCAGTTCTCTCTGCTGCATCCACATCTTCCCAGCCTAGTGAGTCTGGAGGTGGCTCTGAGGGAAGGGTCGGTGCCTGTGCGCTCTCTGTGGCTCTACATGCAGAAATTCATGTAATTGGAGATCCAAGAGCCTTAAACAAATCCAGCATCAGGAAAGGCAGCTGAAGTCAGCTATTTCTTCTGAGGTGTCTTGAGAGAGCTGGTCATACATAGCTCATTCCTCTTCCAAGGGCTCCTTCCTTTCCAGTGTTCTCCTGGAGTGAGAGCTCTTCCGGCTTTCTGATTTTTGTATGTTTCTTGTATCTCCAGTGGAACAAGACAAATATTTTCACTCCCTTTGCATAGTCCATAACTCATCCTATTCTCAGTTCAACAATTCAAGGCTTCTTAAAGAAACTAAGTACTGCAGGATCAAATTTAACACAATTAGGATACTATCTAGGGAAAAAATACCTACATCACCTCCCCCAAACAGAAAAGCACAATTTAACAAAAAATACATTCCCACATCATGCTTTCCATATATATGTCTGATTGCAAAATACACTACCTTATAAAGCAGACTATGAAGTTAATGAACTGTGATTTCAAATCTTTCTATTTGCACATGTTTTCTTCGTTTAAAGGAAAAAAAGTGTAGATTTCCAATTTTTTTTTAGTTTACCCTGAGGTGCATTTAATTTTGTGTTGTGCGTGACATATGGATTACATTGCCTGCATATTCATTTTTGTGCATATACAGTAAATGGGTTTTGCATGGTAATTAACAGTGCTGCTAAGCCTTTCATTGTGACAAATGAGCTTCAGGTTTTTGGGTCTGACACTTAAGTCACTGTCAGGAAAACTGAATCTGTAAATTCAATTTTGCAGGGACCAGACGGACTGCCAGTAGCAGGATGTTGGCATAAGGTACAGTAACATTAATAATTGTATATCCTTGAACAGGTCCTGAGTAATTCTGCTCCCTGCATGGTGATTGTTTGCACTGCTGTACATGCTTTAAGCAGCAGCTCACAGGCCTGGCAGACATGGCATTATGCCTTGGGAGAGCAGGATTCCAGCAGCTCCAGGTCTTGTCCCCCTCAGCTCTAGACTGGTGCTGGGAACACCAAAAACTTGCTAAACATGACAAATCATTGTTAACACTGTCAGGAGAATGCCTTTTTACAGGCCTGCTCGGGCTTTTATCATGGCCAAGGAAGCTCAGGAACCACCCAAGGAAAGGCTGCACCAGTGCTCATGTGCCTTCCTCACTCCATACCCTCCCAGCTGAGAGGTTAACAATGGGCTGTCTCTTTGTTGCAGAGTTCCAAATATTTCTTTCCTAACAAAGATTCCTCTGCCATTGTAATTATAACTCACAACCACGGCACTGCCTCAGTGCTCTGATCAGCACCCTGGGGGCAGTGGTCAGGTAATTTGTAGCATCTTGTGCTCCCAGAGCAGCCAGGGGCTGGAAGTGCTGCTGGAAGCCTGGGAGAATGAGGAGATGTGTCCTCCTGTAAAATGAGGATTTGATCCAGACTTGTAGGAGAATCCTCATTCTCCAACAAGAGTATGACTCTGAAGCTGAGTGGAATTACAAACCCAGCAGTAAACATGTGGTATGTGGACACAGCTGGAGTTAACAGCATGCCACTAACTGATTGCAAACCCTCAGTTAGAATGTGAGCACACCCTTGCTATATCAAAGGTTTTAATTCTGTGTAATTTGTTTGGATGTACCGTTAATATTAAAGAAATTTGAATGCCAATCCTTATAGTATTAACAGTAAGGTTAGTAAGTGTAATGAATGGAGCATTTCTCTGATCAAAATGTTTGTTTGTGTGTTCTTTTTCAGTGATCTCTAAGCATGAAGCACAATATGTAAATAATGTGATATATTTTTATCTTTTTAATTTTTGTATAAAAAAAGGAAAAAAAAACTTCTGACAGTAATATATTGACCTTTTTTTATACTGGATTCTGACATTTATGGACTTGGAAAATAATGTAAAGCTCCCAAACCCATACCATTGCATGGTAACACCAGGATTTGCTAAAGGTACCAGTGGCAGTAGCTGAGGATGAACAGTGTTCCCTGCTCATGCTGCAGTGTGAACTAACAGTACTGAACCAGCCTCGTGTGCCTTACTGCATGAAGGAGGGCAAAATCCCTGTCCGAATTTGGCTCTCAACTTCATATTTGCATTGTACATGCACATTAAAAGGGTGAAAAAACCTGGCAGAAAACAAAGAAAAGAAGGATGCAGCCCTAAAAATGGAAGAAGCTGCTGTCTACTGTCTGGTCAAGCAGGAGATGGATTTGCAACCTGCAGAGGAAAGAAAGCCAAGCTCCATCCATCACTACCTGCTGTGGTGTGATGGAAACAGCAATTCTGGGGCTAAACTGAACAACCTTGACTGCCTGTGGTTATTCCTCTACAATCATGAGAAACCTTTTTCCTCCAGAGGAAGCACCTCTGGGTCCTCTTCTGGGGTCTGGGCCTGAAGATGTGCCAGCACTTTGTTACTGTGGAACACAAATTCCCCAGGAAGCCTTTGCTGCAGAATTTCAAACCAGAAAAACCTGGCAGTATTTCAGAGCAGGGAGCTGCAGGACAGGGAAGGCTCTGCTCAAGTCCCTTCTTAAACAGCAGAGCATATAATGCTGCTCTTGGGGTTCCCAGAAACTGGGAGTTTGGAGTATTTAATTGACTTGGTTTGTGGGGGTCATTTGCTTTTTATTTCTTTTTGGTTTACATGGTTTTAGCTATAAACTAACTCTGCAGTCTCCTCTTATTGTCTTATTTTTCTTCACCTTTTCAGTCTCTTTTGTTAAATTATCTCTTCTCAGGCACATCCCATGCAGAGCAGAGTAATGGATAAAATCATTATTATTTTGATATCTGCATATGACACTGTGGGATCAATTAAAATTGCAAACTATTCCACAGTTCAACATTTTTAAGATGTTGAAAAAACAGCAATTGTGCAGCAGAGAGCCATAAAAAAATATTTCAAAGAGGAAGAAGATGGCTTACAGCCGAGTCTGTTCAGCTTACAATGAAGATCAAGAAGCAACCAGATTCCTTTACAGGGAGGAGATACTTTGTATTAACAAGTTTTCAAACTGCACAGAAAAAGATATACAGATACTCATCCAATGGGTAGAAGTTGAAGTCACACAAACTCAAAAAAGTAAGCTGTGGATTTTTATTGGTAAAACTGGTTAATCCTAACCAGATCAGTGATAAATTGTTATCACCATTATGCCCTTTTCATTTCATAGATCACGTCTGGAGGAAATACTTTGCTCAATACAAGTTGCTGGGTTCTGAGTAGGAGTTTTAGGTGAAATTGGGAGCCCGACTGTAATATCAAACACGGTATTATGGCTCTTGTGGCCTTGCTCATAGAGAACACAGAAGGGAGGCAGTTTTGGTGCACTGAGTAGATCCAAAAGCTCTGTTAAGATTCTTGCTTCATTGCCACTCTCACTGCAGCTACTGCCAAAGAGGGACTGAGAGAGGGATGGGACTGTCCAGGTGCACCCTGCCCTGTCCAAGCTGACCTAGTGCTGGAGGTCTTGCTCCAATATTTTGAGGAGCAGTGGGAATGTGCTTTGTGCTCCACACAGGTAGGGTGATGCCTGGTGCCTGTGAGTTCTCAGCTGTCCTTGAGTTTGTGCCAGGAGTCAGGCTGAGCCTGTGCTCTGCGCTGGTCAATGCTGGAATGGCCACCAAGCTCAGGAGAGGTGACACAGCCTCAGGGCTGTGGGCAGTGCATTTGTACCTGGTTGGCTGCTCGGGGGCTACACCTACACATCACTGGCTTTGTGGCTGCACTTGGCATCTCTACCATTACTCACCGTTTCCTTGGTCACCATACAGATTAAATCCATGTTAAGTTCAGATCAACTAACAAATCAAGAAACAACAATTATGTAACTCAAAACAGCAATGAAAATGCATTTTATTTACTTCCATTTCATGTTCTCGGCTATCACTTTTGGTGTAGGGGTTTTTAAAGGCATAAGGAGCAGCTAACAAGCTTCCACTGGCCTTTAGTGCTTTTGAAAAACCCCTTTAATATCCCAAATTAAAGCTAAAAAGTTTTCTGTGAAAGGTAGAAGGCAAATCTCTCATTGATGTCATCAGGAAGATCTGTAATTGTTCCCTTAATGTACAGTTGCTCTTCCCATCTCCCCCAGTCATCTCCACACTAAAAGCAGTTCACTATTCCATACCACACTGTGGGCTTCTACACTCAAATTCCTGCACATGTCGTGTTCATGGAACTTCTTTCAATATCAATGAGAGTTCAGTCCCCAGAATGACTGCAGAAAGCACAAGAATCTGGAAGTGTCCACAAACAATCTACAATGCAGATAGAAAAGTCTTGTTTTACATACGCTGGCAAAAACTAAACAGCTTTCTATCTAGCTCCTACTTGAAGAAGTTTGATATCACTGAAGCTACAAGACAAGCTAACCTCCAAAGCTTATGAAATTATATTAAAATTTATATTTTCTCTGAGGAAATACCCCGAAGTCCTATTATCTTCAGGTAAACAAGTCAGTATTCCGTCTTCAACTTGTGGAATATCCAGTGCTTGTAGGCATCAACTGTGACCACTGCCAGGCCTGCAAAACATTGATACAGAATACCAGAATAGTGCTTTACCCTCTCACCGCTCTGCAAGGCCACCGTCCCCCTCCCAGCACACAGCCTCTGCTGCCACAGCACCCAACCATTTGTTTGTAGTGGAGGAAGGCTGGAATTACCACTCTAGCACAGCTGTATCCACCCCCACCAGTGCTGCAGCCCAGCTACCAAACCTTCTTGTCATCCTCTTTGGAAGTTCCCAGGCAAAGGCCCTTGGTTCTGCATGTACAAAGATCATCTCTGCAGGTGCAGCCAGTCAGGAATGTTCAGGACATTGGACTCACTGCTCACGTGCAGTGGCTTCTCTGGACTCCTGCTGCTGCCACTCCCATCAGGAATGCTGGCAGGTATGGATCCTGCTGGACACTGCTGCCACTTTGGCTATGAGGAACTCATATGAGGAACCAGTAGGTCTCCTGGATCTCTCCCCACTCCTTGGGGGTGGCACATCCACTCCACCAAGCCCTCATCGTGGAAGGAGCAGAGCCCTGTGGAGAGCAGGGAGTGGATCCCCCAGCAGGGCTCTCACTGGCACCTCAAGTCCTGCCTGGTCCTCGGCTGAGATTCGTGCATTTGGCCTTTGGATTCTGAACAGTGTCCCTGGTTCCCTGCCCACGGCACAGAGATGGACCTCAATGACCTCTAAAGACTGTTCCAAGCCCAGCCATTCTGTGATTATCAATCATACCCTTCAGATCAACAGACTTTATTAGAGAAACTGTTGGGTTTTGTACTGATTACACAGAGTCCAAGAGGAAATCTGCTTAGACTTCCATGTGCCTTACACACAAACATATTTAGAAGAGCAGTTGTTTAATACAGAGCAGTCATGATCTTACTGCAGTGAGCTGAAAAGATGTGCTTTGCTCTGCAAATTCATGCCAGATCAGTTGATTATTTTCTCCTTCCATATGAAAATGTTTATGTGGGTCTTTCTGAATTCTTTGAGAATAGCTCACAAAGACAAATTTCACTTCTAGGTAGTACTGGCAGTCTTGCTCAAAACTCTGTCATGATCTCAGCCTTTCACAAAACTTAGGGAGTTTTTCCCCCAGGAAACCTCTCTTATTTTGTTTTCCCCTCTGGTTTGAAAGAATCTGAGACTGCTTTACAGCAATTCCAAAAAGCAGCTGATGTTACCACTATATGTCAGCAGCAATGAATATAATTGACAGAGAGGCTGCTAATGCTTATGAAATATGGGTCAGGCTGAGACTGAGCAACTGAGTTTTCTTGATCACTAAAATATTTGGTGTAACTTCATAGATTCATCAATAGACATTCTGGGTAATACACTGAAGATACTGATATTGGGGGAACCTGAAACTCAGACAAATATATTTTTGATTTTTAGCTGACAAAACAAAATTCCTTCCTCTAATTTAATTGCCTGTGAAAGCACGGTGCTTTCCATGATGTTGAGGCACCCATGTCTGCTGCTGCCCAGGAGCAGAGGACACAGTTTTCTGTAAGGCTTGCTCCATTTCAAACTGTAGCTAGTGACCACCTTTCCAGCCACCATCACCATCCTCTCTCTTAACACACTGTAGCCCAACGGGTTTTGGAATGAAAGCTCCCAAACTGAATCATAAGGGCACAAGAACTCTCTTGAGACCCATGAAAGGTTTTTCAGCCCCAAAGCTCTGCAGGCAGGGCTGCCTTGCTGTGACACACAGCAAGTGCATTCCGTGACTGAGGCTGGAGCTCTGCAGGCTGTGGCTGTGTCAGTGCTGCTGCACCAGGAGTGCTGATGCTGCACCCAACTGAGTATGGGAGAGCTCCCTAAAGCTTCTGGGGAGGATGGATTTGGGGAAGAAGGGAACAAGGCAAAAAAACCCCATGTGTGTAACTCCACAGCTTGAGAGGAACCTTGCCAGGGCATGAACCCAGTAATTTGGCCTGTTCTGATAGGGACAAATGAGATTAATTTAGAGTTTTGCAGCTCAGCCATGGCTTGGCCATTGAATTCAGGAATTTTTTTTTTTTATTATAAAACAAGGGGAAGAGAAATCCTCATCTGACCCCAAACTGGAACTGCTCCCAAGTGTCAATTCATCAATATTTTAGTTTAAAAACATCATAATCAAGGTATTGCCACATGCTTTGTTTTATTCCCATGGGGAGTCACTTCTTCTGTATGCACTGTTTCTGATATTTCCTGTATATATAATATAATGGTGATGAATTTATTTCTGTATGGATTTTTCTCCTGTGTATTTAAAAATAAGAATGTTTCTTTTAATGGTAATGACTTTTTGATATGTTTTCTTTTTAGGAAACCAATAGATAAAATATTTAGATGAGCTTTTGTCTTCTGTAATTTCATAAATTCAGCATTTGAAATCCTTAAGCAAACCAGCAAAACATGTGGGAGGCTTCAGCAGTTTAAGACATCCCATGAAATAATGCAAAACAATCCACGGAAAATTACACCTATGGTTTTAGGATTGTTGTAGTAACCACTACCCTGGGTAAAGTTTTGGTTTTGCACTCAGCCAATTATAGCAGGTCTTGGGCAAGAATTCAAGAACTCACACATTGTAATGCACAACTGATTAAAATAAGTAATAAGAATTAATTAAACTATTAAGATGCAATAACGTTTCCAGCTTTCTCATGATGGTAAATAACTCCCCTGGCCTGTCAATAATATGTGCATTAGAAAGGTGAATGCTGGTTCAATGCTGCCCTCTGGAGGAGATTATTTTTTTTTTAATAGAAGCAAATTTCATGCAGATTTTGTGCTCTGACAGTGTCTCTTCATTTACAGCACACGTGACTTTTGTGTAACTCTACAGTTTGAATAGATACTTGTAAAACCAGGAGTGCACGATTAGAAATTTTTTTTTCCAAATCTGGTATTTCTTTCTTGGGAAATACAATTGTATTCTCATGTTTTTTCAGTCCCACTGTTACCCAGATAATTTACAGCATTACACACATAAAATCTACATATAGTAGGTCTCCTGACACACTTCTATTTTTAAAATTTTGAGCATGGAAGCTCTGAATTATTTTCTTTGTAGGCAACAGATCTCTCTCTAAGATATGCAAAATATTAATAACTACAAATGATTAAGATATAAAAATTTAAATGTCCCCAAACCACTTATTCTGGACATACAGTGCAGGTATGTGGCTGAATTCAGATCAGTGAGTTTGGTTCCAATGTGCTCTAGCAGAGGAAAGAGTGTGCAGAGGTGGAAAGAACCTCAGTATTGCTTTGTTTAATTTGAAATTCCTGCTTTTTACCTGTTCAGGACAGGCTGACATGCTGAGAAGCACAGCCAGCCTTGCAGAGGTTTAACCAGGAGATTTTCAAGTGACAAGTTACCTATATGGATAATTTCAAAACTGTGGCACACACTGAACCTGGCAACTTTACAGGACAGCGTTTATGTAAGCATATTTCTTGACCCTTAGCAATAGTTGGTTGTTTGTTGTTTTTTTTTTAAACAAAAAGGGGCAGAGAGAAACTGGTCACTCTAGTTAGTCCAGTCTCAGTGTCACTTACTGGAGTCACCTGCCTTTTAACCATGTCCCTGGCACTGCACTGGACCTGACCATAATTAGTTCAGTTTGAAATACTCCAGAGCTCCACTTGGGGGAATCTATTACAGACTGAAGCAAACCAGTGAGTAAAAAAAAACATTTCCTAAACTTTATTTTCCCTTGTGATAATTTATATTTGTAAGCTAAAAATTGCTTTTAGTACTTTCACATCCCCAGGTGAACTACTGCAACTTTGTCATGTGCTTGTGTCCCATTAGATGGCACAACACAAGGATGTGTGACTGTTGTGTAACCTGCAGCTAAAGTAAGTGCTGAAAATCTGTCACTTAGATATGAATGGAGGAAGGACTTAATAGATTATATTATTGTATACTTCTGCAGAGAGCCTGGGGGAAACCACAGGAAGGCTGGGAAACATGAGTTTTCCATGCATAAGAAGTTGAATTATTGACAAGAGAGTGGAGTAAGAAAAACATTAATAACATTTGTGGTTTTCCTATGACTTAGGACAAACAATTAATTCCTGTTTTGTTAAGTTCTGCTAGAAGTCGCCTTAAGTGTGGTTTCATGGAACAGTCAGCTCACTTCTGTGTCAGCTCACTTGTGTGATTTCTTACATAACTTAGACATTAATGAACAGAAACTTTAAAAGGAGGTGACCCAAGTATCTGTAAATGACACTGATCCCATCTGCTGCTTTTTATTATACTGTTAAACACTGTATTTAAGTTCATTTTACAGGAATTTTAAAGTTCATTTTACAGGAATTTATGAAGTGTACGTGAGTGCTTATCAAACTTGTATTTCTGCAATTACATTAAAAAATTAGAGTCTGGTTTTGCAAAGCAAAAGCACCCATGATATCCATTGAACTTGTAATTCAGCAGGAAAGGTCCTAAGCTGCCATCAGTGCAAATGAGAGCTGGAGCCTGTTGTGTTTGCTGGTTTGTTTCATAGACTGCAGTTTTATAAACAATTTTATAACAGCTTTTTGAGTTTCAGTTTGGGTTTCTTTTTCTGCTATCTTAAAAACAATCAAAAATACTGAATATGAAGAATGTTCAGCACGAATACCACAGTCAAAACTGAAAGCCCACTGCTTTGCTGATTACATGACTTTGGACATAGAAAATGATACAAAACTGGTGTGTACACAAGCATTTGAGAAACTGTACCTGCTGGTATCTCAAATCTGTATACAGTTTAGAAAAACACATCCAACATGTGCCTTATCTGTCCATATTTGTTTTGAAATTATGTCAATAGAGCTTAATCCTCTACCACTTTATGCAAGTGTCCCTTATTTAGGCGAGTGGTTGCATCACTCCAGGGAGGCTGTTCAGAGGAGAAAGGGCTGTTTGTGTGTTTGCAGCTTGCCAAAAATGAGTTTTGAATGTATTTACATGGTATTTTATACAAAGCTGGCTAAATCTCTGTATATGACCTTTCAAAAAAAAATTATAGATATTAAAATTACAGAAAATGTACTTAACATCTCCATTTGCAAACTTTGTGACTTTTGATCATGTACGTGCCACAAAAAGTATTCTATTTACTCTTCTTTGGGGAACAACTACTTTAAAAATGAAGGCATTAATAACAGTATTTCTTATCCATTGTTTTAACATGTTAAAATGGTATTAATTAGTACTACATCATGTATTTCTAGTTTAAAGCTGTAATGGACAATACATTACTTTGAGACCTAAAAAAACTTTTTTCTTGTGCTTTTTTTAATAAAAGCAAAGACTAGATTTAAAAAATGGTCTCTCTGTACAGATTGCTTTTACAATCATGTGAATATGTATAATGAACTCTGCATTTGTAACCAAGAGTAAACTTTCCGAATTGTAAATGTTCAGGTTGTTATTATAAATAGCTAGCAAATATCTTAACCAGACAAGAGTTCAAATAAATATTAACAGTCATTATTAACTTTTTCTCCACTGTCTTTTGTTACTTAAAACCTGACCCTTATGAAACAATGGAGTTAGACTAAGTTCAGTCTAACTTCAAGTACACAGCAATTCAGTTTTGCATTCTCCATATTGCACAAAATTTAAACTGCTCCTGTGTTTATCAAGTAATTGCATCTAGAGATAATTATTGGTGGCTATATCTAGTGAGCAAAGTCTGCCAAGTGTAGTTTTAAAATTATCTGTTCTGTTTTTCTAGAGTTTTTAAAAGCTGTTCGTCAGTTTAAACCAAAAGAATGTGAACGTGTATTTGGAATGAAAAAAAAAAAGAGTAATTTTCTGGAATCAAGTTGGAAAAGTTGATGAACTTGCTTATGGAATACAACACCTGCAGGAGCAGAACTCAATCCATTGCAGAACCTCCTTTCTGGTTCTTTATCCTATTTTTCTTTAGGTAATTCCAGTCAAACAGGAATGGAAGAAAGATCATTCTAATCTGATTGACAGCATTTCCTCTTTTAATCCTAACTATTATCTGCTTTAGGATTGGCTCTGAAGGAGTCAGTCAGGTGTCTACCTATCTGCCACCAAACACAGGGGTACAACATGTAAAAAGCTGGGTTTACTTCTGCTTTAACAATGATGTGGAAGAACTACTCCAGTTCTACAACCTTGGCTACCCACTCAAATTATTTTCAACGGTAAAAGAAACTTCCTCAATGTGTATTTCAAACAAAGAGTGCTATAGCTGTACTAATGATCCTGAAGAGCCCGTTTTTCCCTCGGAGGTGAGTGGGGTGCGGGGCTGGATGAACCCGAGCAGTGCAAAGCCCTGGGGTGTGCGGTTTACGGGTGAGCTGCCAGCAGCCCTGCAGGGCCCCCGGGGCCGCAGCCTGTCCCCATGTGTCCCCACTCCTGCCCGTGAGGGAAGCGCTGCCCCGTCCTGCCGGGTCCCCGGGTGAGCTCCTGCCCCGCTCCGGGCGCACGCAGGACCCGCTCNGGGCTGGGAGCGGGGCCGGGGCCGAGCCGGGGGCCCCGCCCGGCGGCAGCGCCATCGCGCCCGGGCTGAAAGCAGCGGCAGCGCCGGAGCGCCGCGCCCGCAGAGTCCGGTGCGCTGCTGTAATTAACAGGAATTAGCCTTTCTTAAGGAGGGGGATTACGAAACTGCACTGTAAAACCCGTATGATACCGAGTGCGCCTGTTTAGAGTCTAAACTGCTTAGAAAGCGTTTTCTGCGAGCCCGGCGGAGGCGCGGCTGGGGCTGGAGGCCGTGCTGGGGCAGCCGAGGTTCTGGCTCACCTACTATTGTAGCCCGTCTTTTAGGAAACTAATTATACCAAAACCGTGATGGAATTAACAACAAACGCCTGCTCTCTTTGACAGAATGAGGGACAAGACTCAGTTCTAAACTTCCCATTACCGGTGGTGTTTCAATCAGCCTAAAGAAATACTTAATTCTATAGACCATCACCAAGTATGGCAACACAACTCTTTTATTTAACTGAGGGAATATTTTCATATCATATATATTCAAATCCAAGGCTACTTTTATGTGCTGTATAAATACAAGAGTTGGGCTGAAAGTAAATGCTGAAATTAGAATTATGCCAGTTACATGCACCTGAAAAATACTACACTGGCTATCAAATCTTTTTCCAACTGATTTGCCCTTCCACTGGCAACAAAGACCCAGCCTCTGCAAGCACTTAGCATCTTTTGAACAGTTAGGAGAAGCTTACAAAAAACCCCAACTGTTTTGCCAGCTCACAGAGGAAGTATCAAGATAGCCCTGGACGCGATAATGAAGCACTTTCTTACTTCACCATTGTCCTTTGTCATCCATTTGACAATGGCTTTGTATTTATTGTCAAATTATTTCTGTATAAGCCATCTTTTACTAAATAAAGTATGGAAGTTTGGCATTGCCCTTCAGTCTTAAATCTCTGCAACTCCTACTTAGGCAGATGTGCTTCCATTTTACTTGTCTGGCAATTAATTTAAAAAGTGAAACTGAACAAATGCACTTAAGTAAACCCAGCCTTAGAAAATCACTCGGGTTTCTAGCTATGGTTAGTGAAGCTGTAACAGTCACCTGCAGCAAACTGGAAAATCAGGACCTTGGCAGGAATAGCAAGAACATAGTAAGAATAATAAAAGAACATGGCACAACGTAAGAGACACAGCACAGAAAGTAAAGAATTGCAGTTAAGACAGGATGAAACTATAGAGAGGAATCCTACTGCTGTGTCTAGACCCTAGAGTAGGATTTTCAGGTTTGGAGTGTGCTTTTTCCCTGTTAATCTAAGGAAATTTGAGTACAAGGCCTTTGGTTTAGGGACCAAAAGCAGGATGACTGTGCCAGCAAACAGGAGAAATGACTTTTACCAGCATGATAAAGTAAACTCACTAAGATTTATTTTGTTTTCTGATGCTTGTCATAGCTCTTCTTGCAAGCTGTTTTTTCCTAATGATCCAGTGAAGATCATGAAGGCAAAAGGCCAGTATATGTATGATGAACATGGGAGACAGTACCTTGACTGCATAAACAATGTGGCTCATGGTAAGCTAAAGTCATGGTATTGGATGTTATTTGATGCTGGTTTTTTAAGCAGAACAAAGAACAGTCAGTACTTTTACTGCGTTTGCACTGTGCTGGGGGAGGGGGTGTTTAACTGGAAAAGTCGAAGGAAACTTTCTTGAGTGTGTAGTTTGGGGAATTTTACAGTGTTTTTGAATTTGGGTGTGTGAATGTGCTTTCCAGACTTGCTTCCTGTCCTGTCTTCCTAGAAATGTGTCTGAAACATACAGATTTTTTTCCATGGAAACTCAAGTAAAGCACCTCACTGTAAAATGAACAAGTGACATTTTGTTATTGCAAAAGTTACTGTTAAGTGCACAGTCACAGCACTGCTCAGTGTGGTGCCTTAATTTTGTATAATTGAGTGACTGTTGCTTTCTTACAGGATTTGAAATCTCTCAAACCTAACCCCTACCAGGGCTAGTAATTCTTTAGTAGTAAAGCTTACCTGCACCTTCCCAAACTCCTGAACTGTGTAAATGCCTAAATCCAGGCATCAAATCAGACACTACTTGTTTTAGCATATCAATTTCCAGTACTAACTACAATACTTAAATACAGTGGGAGGCAACTTCAAACTTTCTGAGGAGCACAAAAATGTTTTTACAAGATGTGTCATTATTAAGGCTGTACTGATAAGATCTCTGTACTATTAGAGAAATGTGAATGAACTCCATGGGTAATATGAAGAACTCTCAAACCACTCTCCATGTTCTCTTTCAGTTGGACACTGTCACCCTGATATAGTAAAGGCAGCCCATGAGCAGAATCAACTGTTAAATACAAATTCTCGTTACCTTCATGACAACTTGGTTGATTATGCAGAGAGACTTTCAAAAACACTACCTGAGAAATTATGCATCTTCTATTTTTTGAATTCTGGGTAAGTTGGGTACATTAGATTTGATACAGGGGCTTTACTAGGTATATACAGACAAGTACACACTTTTTTACCAACAACCAATTTCAGTCTGGTGTGGATGACTAGATACTGACAAAACCACAGGTTTGGTTCTGCAAGCTCTCGACCTGGGAACTAAACCTGTGCTTTATTTAAGAAGGGTTTTATTCTATTTGTAAGACGGATTCTGTTCTGCTGAAGTGAGTGCTGATTACTAAGGAATTTGTGCATAACATGCATCAAGTTCTGTCTGTTCTCTGCAGACACAAAGAGCAGTGCAAGGGAGGTTAGATTTCAAAACTCAAGATATCCACCATGAAACAATTACTGAATTTTTCCATTGTAGATCTGAAGCCAATGACCTTGCCCTGAGATTGGCACGGCAGTACACAAAACACGAGGATGTTATCGTTTTAGACCAGTGAGTACATTGGCAATTTGGGGGTACCAGACTCTGTTTTGGCCCATGGTCAGAGCATTTCTGAAATCCTCCTGTAGTAGCAAGACTGTAACCGGGAAGCTGAGGGAAGTCATTTTTCCCTCTGTTGAGTATTTGCCAGCCCAGCCCCGAGAGCTGTGGTTGGGCTCTCCAGTACTTGACAGCTGTTGACACACTGGAAGGAGGCCAGCAGTGGCCTGCCACAATGGGAAAGGAGCCACAGCAGTGAGAGGTGCTGGGTTTGTTCAGCTGCAAGAGACAGCCAGATAGATCTCACTGCAACTACAACTGTCTCACGGGAAGGAGCAAAAAGGATGGGAGCCAGGTGTGAGGATGTATGGTGACAGGAAAAAATACCTCAAATGTAAGTTCAAACCTAAGGAATTTTGATGAGACATAGGAAAAAAAGTCTTTTGCCATGAAGGGAGTCAAATATTAGAAGAGGATGCCTACAGTCACTGGAAACTCCATTGTTGGAGGGTATTCAGAAATAGGCCCTTCCCACTGTTCTGCAATCTTGTGATACTGCTCAGGTGTTCCCTGCTGTGATTCCAGTCACTGGTGCAGGCAAACCAGTGGTTAAGTCCTGTCCCTCTGCATCCTTTATGAGAGGAAAAAAAAAAAAAATCCAAGTAGTACTAAGCTTATTGATAGAAAATTGCAGAGCTGTTCTCAGCTTAAGTAACTGAATTTCCTACCAGGTGACAGCAGCTGGCTACTTTTTACTATTTGGAATGCTAATACTAAAGAACTCTTGATACTGAGAAAATTACTGTTTAGTTCTGCCAATTGTTTTTTAAGTGCTTACCATGGACATCTGACATCTTTGATTGACATAAGCCCATATAAATTCAGAAATCTAGAAGGACAAAAGGAATGGGTCCACGTGGTATGTACTTCAGCCTATACCTATCAATTACTTGTCAATTGAGTCAAGTTGTTTTTATGATATATTGAATGTAAGATATTACTCCTTTGCATAGGTTCCTGTTCCAGATACATACAGAGGACTTTATAGAGAAGACCATGAAGATTCAGTAACAGCCTATGCTGATGAAGTAAAAAATATTATTGAGCATGCACATAAGAAAGGCAGAAAGGTAAGACATCATTTCCTGAACTGTTTGTCTTGTCTTAGAAATGAATGTGCCTGACTGTAAGTGCAGTTCAGAGTTACTAAACTAAGTGGTATGGACGCATCAAAAAGTAAAGATCACATTAATAATCAAAAACCATCTAATGACAAAGCTTGCTCCACAACTTTCTGTATTGTGTTCAAACATTATATGCTGTGTTTTAGATTGCTGCATTTTTTGTTGAATCTCTACCGAGTGTTGGTGGTCAAATCATTCCCCCAGCAGGATATTTTCAGAAGGTTGCAGAGTAAGTGGTCATTCATTATCTTTTTTAACTTATCATATTTGGTAAATAGATAATTCTCTGCCTGCTGTAGCATAGAGCTTGATAGGTAGGAAATTACCCAAGCCTTCACGTTAGAATGTGAACTTTGTACATGGCAAAGATCTGCTTATAAACATACAGTATGAAATATAGGCTTGTATACATTTGTTTCCTCAAAGTTTGTGAAGTAACACTTTCTGCATGTTCCTAAACAGTAAATGCTATGTTCTGTTTCCTTTTTAGAGACAATCAAATCTGTTATGTTACAGGCATGTACACAAGGCAGGAGGTGTATTTATTGCTGATGAAATTCAAGTTGGCTTTGGCAGGGTTGGCAAGCACTTCTGGGCATTCCAGCTTCAGGGAGAAGATTTTATACCTGATATTGTCACTATGGGGAAGCCAATAGGAAATGGGCACCCACTTGCTTGTGTAGCAACAACAAAAGAAATTGCAGAAGCATTTGCGGCCACAGGAGTAGAGTATTTTAATACAGTAAGTAAACAGCTGCCCACTTCTGTAAAGAAGCCTAAGGATTAAAATTAGATACTCATGCTGTGTTTTTATTAGTGTTGACCACATAGTAACTAAAGAGGAACTGTGTCACTGTACTATTTCTATGTTTCTAGTCTGTGACTCTATGTATTGGCTCCATCTGATCTGATAAAAGTAAAAATATGCTCCTTGTATCACTGAGACTACACTTTCAGTGACATGATTTCATCTTTCTTCCCTTTCCATGGCTCTGTGTGGTCCTTTCCTGGGCTCAGTTTGGTGGGAACCCTGTTTCATGTGCCATTGGACTAGCTGTGTTAGATGTAATTGAGAAGGAACACCTTCAGGCTCATGCCACAGAGGTAGGCAACTTCTTGATGAAGACACTCAAGGAACAGCAAATCAAGCATCCCATCATTGGTGATGTCAGGTATCAGCACCTTATTTACATTTTCAGCTGCTTTCTCTTTGGTTCAGTCAGTCCAACAACTCAATCAAACAAATGTTATTTTGAGACATTAATAAAATTTTGTGTTTTCAGCAAAAATAAAGAGCCTCCTGTACAATTAAGTAAAACAAACTTGAGCTTATCAGAAGTCTCATTTGCTTTGCCACTCCGGGCCTCTACTATTTCATCAATTTATTAGCTGCTAAAACTGTTGAAACTGCTGTTTGAACTCAAGAGTTCAAGTGCACAGGGTACAGAAGTGATGAGCTAGATGGAAAACATGCTTAACATCCCGTCCTGCTCTGCCAGTGTGAGCACACAGAATTCTGTTATTACCACATTTCTTCAGAACAGCAAAACTTTTTTCTAACAGTAGCCAAACATCAGGTAATTCTCATGCAGTAAAGGTCTGGTCTTAAAAAAAACCTCATTTTTTTAGTTCACTTGTAGTTCCTTCCTCTGACTGACTGAGTGGTTTTATCTTTTACAGAGGTTGTGGTTTATTCATTGGAGTGGACTTAATCAAGGACCAAGCAGAAAGGACTCCAGCCACAGCAGAAGCAGAGGATCTAGTAACAAGGTACAGGAGTTGCTAAAACACATGGCTAAAACTGAAACCAGTCAGTGTAGGAAGGCACTGTGTGACAGCCAGCAGGCTGGTGTTGGAAGTTTATCTGAGCTACATGCAGAGGTTAATGTAATTTTTTGTTATTGCTCTTTCCAGACTTAAGGAAAAATATATTCTACTGAGTACAGATGGGCCAGGAAGAAATGTGCTGAAATTCAAGCCCCCCATGTGTTTTAATATGGAGGATGCAAAATTTGTTGTGGAGACAATTGACAAAATACTAACAGGTAAAAAATTATCAAAACCCTCAAAAATAGTGGGTGGTTTCTGAACCTTGTTGAAGACAATGCTAAGCCACTGAGCCTGATTTTCAGAAATGCTAAAATGGAGCCAAGATGGTAAATGCTGAGCACATAGCCTTCTCTTCTCAGTTATTTTGTGCTGAAGTTCTCAAACAAAACTTCTTCCTCTACAGATGCATGTGCTTTTTAAAATAGCTTTACTCTGGCTGAGGTTTGAGTGTTTAGCTTATCCAAACCACCACAATTTGTAAAATATGTCCACATGTTCCTGAAAGCCATGATCTATGTACTTTTGCCACTTAGCTTTTTATACCACTTCTACACACTTAGCACTAAAAAAGTTAGTGTAAAAAATGTCACAAAGTCATGGCTTTTCTAAGTTGTTGCTTATTCTCTCTCCAGATATGGAAAAAGAATGTCTGAGCCAACAGAAAATACCTATTTGTTCCACCTGAGCAGGTATTTACCTGTAGCCACCCAGTACTATTTAAAAGCCAAGTTCCTAAACATAACTCCACAAGCAATGTCAGAATAAAGCTTCCTCAGAGATGCTTTTACTCAAAGTTTGCAGGAATTTCTGGGGATCTCCAAGCATGGACACACTTGTGTACATCCAGCATTCACAACTGCCTTCCAATAGTCTGACCTTCCCAGCAACACTGTGTGCATCACTTGTTGTAAGCAAGGGCCAACATGTCCCAGACATGACTGTCTCTAGAGCATGCAAATGACTGCACAGCCACACAAACAGAGCTTTCCTGCTTGCTGCTCAGTGCCTTCAGAAAGAAGCTGGTCCAGCTGCATAACCACATCTCAGCAGATCTCCCCTTAAGTGTCATTTCAGATTCACAGCTGGCATCTCATCCTTCAGGATCCAATAACCCCTAGACTCAAAAGTTTGTGGGTATCAGAGTAAGATTGGTCTTGTTAAGTCTTCAAAGCCTTGTTATGTCTTCATCTGTTGAGGTCCCCTCAGTAGGTTGCCAAGAACATCTAGCTGCAGCCCAATTTGTTGCACACCCATGAGCACAGTGTACACTTACAGTTAACACCTTGGTAACAACACCCTTTGGTACACTTAGCACTTCTTCAAACTACTCTGACTAAAAGACAACCACATGTTTAGAACTCTGGATAGCTGGACAGGAATGCACCTAACATGGTCATTGTGAGCAGTGGAATCATTAGTGGCCTCAACCACCATGAGATTCACAGTGCTATGGCCCTGAGCTAAGGAGAAATATGTTTTTAGTTCAGTGTATATTAGTATAGCAGGCACAAGAAAAATGTGTTAATATTTTATTTAGCAAGTTAATGGAAAGACATACAGCTGTTTATACTACTTATTCTTAGGAACAGAAAGATTACTTAACAGTGCCAGTGCAAATTAGAGGCCTAATGACTTAATGTACTTATCTGTGATCTAAACTAAGCAAGAAAAATGCCTTTATTTTCTACAGGAAATCAAGAATGCAAAAAGCCTCTTACTAAGTACAGTACTAGTAAGACACTTACATATAATGTAAGCGAAAATGAGGCAATGAAGTAATTTCTTTTAATGATACTTTTACAAAAAAAAACCATAACATTATTTTCTTTCCATAGGTTTCAAACAATGTTCAAGATCTACTACTAAGCAACATTATTCTACTATAATAATGCACATTAAATCTTCATCCTAGCATGTCTTAGACCAGATAAGTCACCTTTGATTTTTCTGTTTTCATTTATCTTGTTTTTAGTAAAAGCTCTAGGATAAATAAATTTTACAAGAGCTTGTCTCAACTCTGGCAGTGTGGAATTAGCTTTTATTTAAAACTGCATATCTAAAACTGATTATAAAGGAGTACTTTTCTAATGGCCACTACAAAACGCATTTTCTAAATTTATGTACTTTCAGGTTATGACTTTTTCAAAGTAGGATGAGCCAATGGGTGTTCTGATATTTTCATGTCTTCAGCTACCTATGCAAACACCATTCCAGGTGCCAGTGCACCCAGTACTACCCAGGACTCTGATGAGTTTCAGCAGCCAGTGTCAGAACAAGGTCCCTAAGTAGCACTATATTCAACAAACACTCTCAAGCCACCAGGTTAAGTCAAAAACTTCAGTTCCAAATTCCTAACATCAAGCACATGAGGGACAGAGAGCTGAGGGCTATGGCTCCCAAACCACTTCTTACAAACACAGTCTGTCCTCGAGAAATATCCAAGTGGGATTAGTAAATTAAGAGCAGCTTACAGCCATAAGCAACAACCTTGTGTACAAGCCTTTACTTTCACCAGGCAGTTCTTTGTATCACAAACTTTTCATGCAAAGAAGAAAGGAAAAAGCCAGCTCTGCATTTAAGTACCAGTATCCTCAGTTCCTGCCCAAGGCCACATCACCTGTTAAGGAAGCATTACCTGAGCACCTACTTACAAAAACCACCACAATAACACCAGCTGACAAACTCTTGCTAGGACACTACTAGCCAGAAGGACTGCAGCACTATGGTCCTGGTACCATGCAATTTTCCCACTGGAGGGCCAAGTGCTTGCTAGAAAAATATTCTGCTACCCCTTATTTCACAGAAAAAATATTTAAAGTATGTAATAAAGTATTTAAAATTTAAATCTTGAGACAGTAATACTTCTAAATACTGTACTCATTTGTTTCAGTGATCTGCTGTTTTTTTATTTGCAAGTACTTTGGGCTGGAGGTTACATGGTCCAGCTGTAAAGTTGTCAACTATAAGATTTAAAATCTGATTTTTTTTTTTCAATACTCAAGACTTCCACCTAATACCAGAAGAGTCTTACAGACTTCTAACTTACAAGCAAGTTTTTCTTTTCAAAGACAACCAGCAGGGAGCAGCAGATTATAGTCCATGCAGAAATAGCTGCATCCCTTGTTAAAAAAACTGGAAAGGTCACTAGTAACATGTGTTTGTTTCTTGTCTTAGTTACTTGGTTTGATTCCACTTCCAGGTGTTACTTGTTCAAAGAGAATTAGTTACAAGAAAAAAATACTGCCAGATTTTAGCTTTAAAAGGAGATTAATATCGAACTGATCACTGCAACAAAGATTAGAAGTTTACTTTGTGCAGCAGAGCTTGCTACTTATATTCTGCAACAAGACAGGCAAATCACATGACAGTTATTGCCTTAAAATAGCAGTAAACTAACAGTAAAGTCAAAAAAGAAGAGTATTTCTAACTGGTCACTCATCTCTAGAGAAAGAGATGTTTCTTCCACCCACAACTGCAGTGGAAGTTCTTTTAGCCTTTTGTATTATACAAAAGGCTGCAAAAATTCAGACTTTGCATTGGTAATTTAATGTCTGTCCAACCTGCCTTTCAAGGCAGGTATATACAGCCTATTAACAACTTGCAGACAAGTCTCAGACTCAAGACAGTGAAATATGGAGGAAGTGCAGCCAGCTTCTTGCACACCTCTTGGCTCCCTCCTGCAAAGCTGTCCAGACTCCCAAGCCCTACCTGAACCCTACAGCTCTGGCTCCTCCTAGCAGAGCCCAAAGCAGACACCACTGGAGTTACTCTGAGCCTCTGTGCTTGCCTAGGGCAGAGCCACCACCTCACCTGCACAGCCCCACGACAGCTGGGGCTTCTCACCTGAGCTCTCCTCCACAACCTCCAGGCAGAAGTGACAGCAGGTTTTAGCTGCCACTTAACTGCAAGTGAGCACAACTACCAACACAGCCTTCTAGTTTTAAGATTAAAAACATTAAAGCACAACTCTTAATCTATCAAGGTACTGCCATGAACTAAGTTCTGGGAACAGGATACTGGTGTTTTACTAACACATGAGCTGAAGAATGGCACAAGACACTAGATTACGCCTTTTTTATTTCAAAAGCTAGGATAGCTTCAATATCCATGTCATGGTGAATCAGAACACATGTAAAATACCTTACAATACATTAGATTCCAAAAAGGTACCAAAAAGTACAGTAAAATTAACACTTCCATTACAGGAAATGTATGACACAAAAACAATACAAAATAAAAAGGTGGAAAGTGACACTGGTTCCCTAAGATGCATCTCATTCTGTACAACTGGAGTAATGCAGAGTCCACAGTTAACTCCAAGAGGCAGTCCCTAGATGCAGAGCTGCAGCTTTAAGCAGACCCTCAAAATCAGTTTCAGTTTAACCTATTAATAAAATCATTAATTAATATCTTCAGCAATGCTGAAAATTACACACCACACTGTCTAGACAACTAGTTATTGGTAAGTATTAAACATGTAAAACATTTCCAGGGAGCTCTTCCAAGTAAGATGCACATTTAACAGGCCATAGAAATTTATTGTAAAGTTAAATTTGGTACAGAACTGAAGTATCCATCTACAGCATTGTATACAAAACCTATGCAGTCATTTTCCAAAAGAGACCATGCCACTGCATACCTGAATAAGTTTGATCAATATGGCTTGTAGTTATTCTGATGACCACCACGTCTTGGTGTCTTCCCATAATTTGCACTGCCTTGACCTATGAACAAGAGAACAAATGCATTAAACTGCTAATTAGTTATGCTTGCTTATACCCAATACAGTTCTCTTTACTTACTGTAATCATAGCCTGGTCCATATCCATAATACCCATATCCTGAATAATCATAGCCTCCATAGCCACCATAACCTTGCTGATAGCCGTATCCTTGATTCCCATAACCCTGGTTCCAGTAATTGCCATAACCTTGATTCCAATTTTGACTTTGAGCTATAGAAGGGAAAACCATCCACAAAATCCCATTTTAGTACACACAACTTATTTAGAATGTGTCCATACTAAAGTAGTGTGTGTGGTACTTACCGCCGCCTCTTCCACCTCTGCCTCTTCCTCCATAGCTACCTCTTCCTCCACCACTACTGAACTGTTGCTGCTGGTACACTTCTTTTGGCTGTGCTACCTTAATCTCACACTGCAAATAAAAAACAAGGAAGAGTATGTAAAGTGTCTCAGAGCAGCACTGCCCCACCTGAGCACCTGGAGAAGGCAGAGGTTCCTCTGGAGGCAAAGGAAGTGTACGTGCTGTGCTCCTGGTCAGGAGAGCAGCACTAATGCACGTCCAGGGACATCTGATTTACTGTGCCACCTGGGCAAAGGTAAGGCACTGTCAGCCTTTGCAAGGGGCCACTGCTCTCAGGGCGTTTTACCCTGCCTATTCCCTACCATCAATTTCACCATGGGAGAGGTGCTGAGGCCACCTCTCCTGCAGGAGCCACAAGGCTGCCCTCTCACCTGGCACAACCTCCAGGACAAGGCTGTTGCTATCAGACTGCTTCACCTGACCTGCACTGAATGAACAGGATTCTAAGAAATGCACAAAAAGGAGTTTTCCTGGCAGCCACTGTACATCCTCCACACTGTGTGTGTGGATGGACTGTACCACACCCCTACCAACACCTGCAATCACCATTTATCAAATACCAACAGGTAAAAGCAACCAGAACTAACATTTCCAAGGCAGGTTCCCAGGCTGCAGTTCAAGCTGCAGTTCAGCCAATTGTCAGGTTCCTGGATCTATGCACAGTCCAAGATTAAAGCTACTGTGCTGAAAAGGAACAACAGCACTTGAGCAAGCCTGCCTTGGAGTTCTTTACCACAGGACCTTTAAGGCAATCTGCCTTTTACTATCTATGGCTATAACACAAAAACAAGTCATAGATATACAGGAATTTCTCAGCCCTCCTGGCATTTAGGCATTCATCTCTCCTAAAAACACACTTCACGGCTAACCAGTGACTTTCCCACTGCATTAGGCTTGCCAAAATTTCTTTTGTATTGTGTCAAGACCAGTCTTAAACCAAATGCAATCCAAGTCAGTGTCAGACAGTATGACCCAATGTATTAAGGCTCCGAAGTTATGTGGTCAGCACTGGCCTCAGAGCAAGGGAACAGGGACACCTCGAGCCAGTACACCTCATTTGCCTCCAGTCTCTCTACATTTGTTGATCCCTGAGCCTCTCTCCATTAGCTGTTCCCTCAGATGAGCAGTCAGCTGGCCAGAGCACCTCACACCACCCTAACAGTAGCTCCCATAACCAGCTGACCAAGCACAAGCTTCCATAAGTGTAACATTCACTCCCTGGATCCTGGTAGTGGGTTTACATGACAAGGTTTGGGTAGCAGGGGGGCTGCAGAGAGGGGCTTCAGAGAAAAGAAAGAAGCTGGCCCCCAGCAGATAGGGCCACTTTCAGCCAGATGCTTGCAAAGTTAAGCATCTGCAAGGCTTTCATTCATGCAAGTGCTCTATGCTGAAAATAGGCATCTACCTGCTGGAATGGCTTCCACTGCTACACAAGCCAATTTCTCCACGTATATTTAATGAATGCAATTAGATACTTAATATACAAAAGGCCCTAAAATCTAGCAATGAAAGCCACAAGTATTGTCAAAGAGCTTCGGCAGCCTCTGTGACAGAACTTAGGGCAAAACACAGCTGTGGTAAATTTCAAGCTGTCCTTATTGTAAATTTGGTACTTTGGCACAAGAGGTCTACAAAAGCCTTTTCAGGTTATAGATACAGAGGTATAATCCTTGGACAAAGAGTTACAAGTCAGAGTTTCTACCTTGCTTCCACTGACGTTATGGAATTTCTTCTCCAAAACCTTCTTCACTGGATCCTCTTCCTTGAAAGTGATGAACACAAACCCCCTCCTTTTGTTGGTCTTTGGATCCATTGGCAGTTCAATTGCTTCAATCTGAAGATGTGAAATACTATTTTCAGACTCATGTTTTAGATGAACAGTTAAATGCACAGAAACTGGGACAGCAAAACTGTAAATTTTCTCTTTATGCATATTATGCAACACCAAAGTTGCAAGCCTTTCTATGCTAACAGTGGCTTTCAAACCCGAGATTTCCATTTTACAACTCTTCAAACTGGTTTTAAAATGCTTTGAGCTTAAGACAAGGGTCTCTAACTAGCAATGGAAGCACCTAGTGCAGTAAGTGCCACCTTTGCTCTCAAGTTGGGAAACTTCTGGATGTTACAGAAGACTCGATACATCTGAAGTTAACTTACTTTGAAACTTGCAAATTATTAATAAACTAAACAGCAACTGGAGACTATACTTTCAGAGTTTGTTAAGATACCATTACACACCTCTCCAAACTCTCCAAAGTATTCCCTGATTTTCTCTTCTGTAGCTTCTGGGTTTAGCCCACCAACAAATATTTTCTTCACTGGATCCTTTTTCATTGCCATGGCCTTCTTGGGATCAATTAGTCGTCCATCTAGTCTGTGTTCTTTCTGTTCCAGAACCTAAAAGACAGTTTGGTATGATTAACTCAAGCTGAAAAGTTTCCCCTAGAAGTCAAAGATCTAAAATACTAAACTTAAATTCACCTTTTCAACACTCCCAGGTTCTTTGAAGAGAATAAATCCAAAGCCTCTGGATCTTCCTGTGTTAGGGTCCATCTTTATCGTACAGTCGGTTACCTCACCAAATTTGGTGAAGTAATCTTTCAAGTCTTTTTTGCTTGTATCCCAACTGAGGCCACCAACAAACATCTTCCTGAAATTTCAAGGAGAGAAGAGCTATTCAGATTCAGGAAGCACTGAGAAAAGCACATGCAGTAAGATGCTCAGTGGTACACACCTCAGCAGCATTGTCAGAACAGGACTGTCTGTTCCCAGTGCAACACCTGCATCTTATCAAAAGCTGCTGATATTACACGAGTGCACAGGGGTGGGCTTCTCCCCCCTCTCTTTGAGGGAATGCCACAATGCACCCTGCCTTTGTTTAGAGGATACAAAAATTAATAAGAATACCCTGAAATATTCCTTGCCAGTAACTTAAGTTCTCAACAAAAGTATTCTATAATTTGCAAGAAAACAGTATTGATTATGTCAAGTACTGCCAACTCAGTTTTTGCAAAGAACTTAGGATCATTCCAACTGCTCTGAAAGCATTCAGCAAAGAATAAGGTATCAAAAGCAAAGTATTTGAGCTCTCTTAGGTTTTGGTTAAACAGCTGTAAAAATTTTAGTCCAGGTATCTGTGACCTCCAGTAACAGTCACATACAACAGATGGGACTTTGGACCTGCCTTAACTACTATGTTGTGTTGTGCACTTCTTCCTGCTTAGTTACTGACTCGAGCTCTGTCTTCACCAGTACTACAGGAGTCTCTCCATCCTCAGTCTTTAATTCCAAGTAGGCGGATACAGTTCTTCCCTGCCCACTTTCCCATACAAAATACCCTCTGAAGGAGGATATCTAGCTCAAAGAACTAAATTCAAGGCACAATACAGAAGTGAAGCTAACAAACAAAACAGTGATAGCAGGCAATAAGGCATTTTTCAAATGCTTCACTTCAAATGAAAACATTAATAACATGGCTGCATTTTCTATTTTCACAGTTTCCAAGGTAACAAACTAAGCTTTTAAAAGCATTGGAGCCTTTTTATCTAACTATAGACTGAAGGAGTTTAAGTTGGCATTACTCTTGTTTGGAGGCAACCTAGATTGGCACTAGAAGGTAGCAGCACTTCAGAAATTAAATGATGCTTAGATAAAATTGGCTTTTGCTGTTTATGTGTAACTTTGCAATAATCGGCATCTGTTTATGTACAAGAGGAAATTGGGGGGGAACCTTATGGGTGTTTTCCCTTTTTTCTTAAACTGGGTGAAATCATACCCTTTATCTGTTCAAGTCAAGTTTTTTCAGCAGCCCAAGCTGTGCACGCTTGATGAGTGCAGCAGGAAGCAGCGGGTCCAAACACAGCGTGTGCTTCCTGCAGCCATTACAGCAGAGCCGTGGAGGAACGGCCTAGGAAGTTTATTCACCTTTCAACACCAGGGCAAAGAAAGGGGCTTGGGGGATTCCCTCCCATCCCAACAGCTGACCGTGGCTGCTCTAACCTGTACGGACTGACAGGCTTTCCACAGCACACCCCGTCATCGCTGACCACTTACAGAACAATCAAGAGATTGGGGGATGACAGGAATTTGTCTGGAGGCAGCTTTGGCTGCTTTATGGCATTGCCACATGCTAAACTCACCTCTTACCACAGCACTATGTGTTACACTTTGCAATTTGCAGTCCTTTGTTTTCTAACTGGAAAAACTGATACCTGATTTAAATAACACAATATTTAAAACTTTTGAACCTTTGAAACTGAGACAAAAAACCGGTATTTGGCTTTTCCCTTAGAGGTCACAAACTGGACAACTGCACCCTTAACACGCAGTCATTTTTCCCTCTTGAGTGTATTTGTGCAGCTAAAGTGAAGCTTATTTTAGCTCACAACAAAACACTGTAAAATCAGTGCCTTGGACAGCACTACATTTTTCACATACGTCAATCCCTCTGAATAAGTGCTGTTCTAAGAAGTTTCATTTCATACCGATTTGGGGCTGAAGCTTGTCACCTCCTGTTTATGAAAGGAAAATACCATCATCCTTTTTTCAGCACAAAACACTAGAAACAGTAAAGAAAAATTCGTACAGAGCTGAAAGGCCTGGTTCGCAATTCTTCTAGTGTCTGCAAAGAGAACATCCGGCCCCAGCTCGTGGGAAGCTTGTGCAAGTGCTACTCGTTCCTTTATAGTCAAAAATCTATTACACTGGCTTCAGCGCTCTGTTTAACCTAAGGGATCTGACCCTCTGGTTCAGAGCTCAGCGGTAACAAAGGGAGTTCCAATTAAATACATGGGGTAGCCTGAATAACAAAGACCTGCTTGAGAAATAGCCAGGTAATGTTTGTGTCATGTACGTGTGTTTATGAACAGACCAACTACGATAGGAAAGAAAATCCTCTTGTATACACAAGGATTCCACTACCAAAGCACAGCGAAACTACACTGACTCCTCCAGAAATCCCTTGCAAGACTTAAGGCATTTTCTGACAATGCTGCAAAGTAGCACACCAAAATAGCTCTTACCGATTTAAACACACCGCGCATTATCTCAATCGTGCTGATTTTCCTTTTACTTCCCTTAAAAAATACTCAGGTTACCCCCGCTGCCTTCCAAGGCCAGGATTATTTTTTACGTGCTTTACACAAAACATTCACATTTACATCGACGCCAGTGGCGATGGGCCACGCGATCCCCGCAAAGTTTCAGCCAGCCCCCCTCCCCCAACAGAAAGCAACTCCTTCCATCCGCCCCTTTCGCTAAAGAGGGAAAGGATGAAGAAAACGCGGGAGAGGTAAATCCCCTTCCATTTTACAGCGTGAGACGGCAACAGCCCCGCTCGGCGCCCCTCCCCCAGCCGCCACATGGCGCCAACAAAAGGCAGCGCCAGAACAAAGGAAGCGCTGGTGCTGCAGGGCCCCGGCTCGGCGGGGCCGCTCCCGCC
>VYZP01011694.1:6313-42923 GCA_013400635.1 Hypocryptadius cinnamomeus | reverse complement strand
CAAGCCCAAATGATTTTCATTTAATAATTCTAGGTAGACTGTAAACAAGGACAATTTTAGAGGTAAAAATCAGCATACAATTGCTATTATGAAGACAGACAAATCTCTAGCTGAATTATTTTTACCTCCACAGAACATATAAATTTCTTGCAGCACGATACCTCCATCAGGGAAGAGGACTGAGGGCAGCTCAGCTTAACCAGGCTGTCTTTGCCCTGGAAGCAACAGAATGGTGGTAGTTCATCTCCAGCTGCTGTGGTGGAAACAAAGAGTCCTTTCAGAACCTGCAGAGCTTTGCACATATATCTTCTACATATGCCTGACTCTCCTTTAGAGTCAGGTTTCTTTATGTTGCTGCAAATTGCTTGCAGAGAACTTAAATTTCACTTTCAAGGTACTACTGAGCTGCCAGAGAGGCCCCAGAGACTGGTAGCAACAGGACCAAAAGTCAAACGTGACCTTTGCAGCACCTAATTTATGAGAACCTCTCTGCCTCCGAGGAGACACTTGCACACCTATTCTTCCTATCCTGTTGAGTTACCAGCACTAGTTTCTAGCCTGACTGGGGAGCTGCAAGTCACCTGCAATCAGCCAAATTTGCATCCTGCTGCAGCAGTCGAGTCAGGCGATGCCTTAGGCACTTATCAAGGGCTACAGGGCAGAAGCTCCATCTGCCATCTAGAACATTTATCATGGGAGAAGACGGCACCTTATATCCATGCCTTGTTAAAAACCCCAGAGCAGAGTAGGAGTTTCTCACCAGTAGGGTTTTGTTTGGTTTGGTACGTTTGTTTATTTTTGCAGCTTCTGCATAAAATCCAACAGCATCTTGAGAGTCCTCACAAATCAAAGGCTCAAATATCAGCTGAATGCCCCATTGACAGTGCAGGCATTTGCATCCCCTCTGTTCTGATTAAACTCTTCCATCAAGGTGGCACAGTTTCCGCAGGGAGAAGAAGCCTGCTGATTTCTTGTCGGAAACTGAACCCCCGAGAGCAGTTGTCCCACTGCTAAGAAAACACTGCACCTTGGAAGGGTCTAGGGACATGGAAACTGAGAGTGCAACAGCTGCCATCACTGTTCCAAATGTCAGTGGCTGGATTTTGTTCTGTGCCCTGTCCCATCAGTCCAGCAGACTCAGACAATGATTACTGAAGGGAGCTCACCCCTTTCCATGGACAGAAGCATCCTCATCTCCTGAATTGTACTAAGTTTTAGCAGAAACACAGTGCACGATCACTTAGCCCAGCTGGGAGAGGAGCACCTTGTTGCATGGGACGATGCCTAATGCACGTGTAGGTTTTCAGTCAGACACAGTGGACCTAGGAACCTTCAAGACAGTGACAGTCAATCTGTGAGAGATATCCTTTTGGCTGTTGCTAGAATTTTGCTGAAGTGTAAGTCCATTTTCATTTGTTGGATAAACTGCAAACCCAGTTCCATTGAATGAACTGCAAACCCAGCCCCTGTTCCATTTTGGATAAGCAGGCATCAAAGCACTGTCTTGCAAGTAGTTGAAATTTTATGTGAAATGTCTTCACAAAATATGAGTGAGTGGAAAACTGCACGCCTATGTACCAAAGCAGTGGAAGTGCCCTGTAGGCACAGCTTAAAAATTGCTACACCACCCCCTCCTCCGCAGTAATTGCTGAATACACATAATCAGGTATTCTTCATTTTCTGTTACAAAATTTCCCTGGTTTAATTTTCTCTTTGCTGTTGAAACCTATTAAAAGAAAATGATGGAGCAAGCAACTAGAACTTATAGGTGTAATGTTCAGTTTTTTCCATAATCACAAGAAAATAAAGTCCGATGGATCATGTAGTAGAAAAACGAAGGAAATCTGAGCACCATCTCAAGCAGTGCTTGCTTAATGAATATAAGACAGTGTTGATAACAATATTTCTTGTTGGTGGTACTTTATCATGTGATGGGGACTGCATCATGCAGCTCTAATTGTGGTTTGTGTTTTTTAATATACTTTTAATGAAGAAAAGTAGATCTCACAGCTCTTAATGAGTGTACTTTTCACTCATAGGTAGAAGGAAGGGGAAGGAAATAGCTTTGGGAAAAAGAAAAAAAGAAACATCTTCTATCAGAATAGGAAGACAATAAGGGGGTCTTTCATGGAATGGTACATTTGGACCTTCCATGTCCTTTACCACCAGCCACACAGATCTCTGTGTAACCAACCCAGTTTCACAAGAAAAGTGCTTCCAGTCTTGAAATCTAGTTTCAAATAGTTATTAGTGAGAAGACATTCATGGACTGTTGCTTTTCAAAAGGCACTCTTACAGATATTTTCACAACTGTATCATCTTTTGGTAATATTCTTGCAGACCTAGGGCTCTCATGTGAATGCAGATGCCCAAGGACATTTACATGCATAAGGTATGCATGTAAGCATAAGCTTCTAATTTATGCCTTTGGGCTGATACAAGTGAGAAACTGAAGCAAAAATCTTTGCCTGAATTTCTTAATAAGGTTCAGAGGGATTTTAGTTATAAATGGTATTGTGAATGCAAACCAAAAAAAACAAAAGTTGTTCTTTTTGAGTAGCTTCTTTGTCATTGGTATGAACTTTACCACAGGGGGTAGATACACAGAAGTGGAAAATTCATAGTCCATTGCCCTCTCTGCTGGAACTATTGTTTTTCATTATATAAATAACTGAAAAGAACTGTTGAAGGATTGGGTGAGTAGAGAAAGATATCTTTTTCTTTTAATGTAATCCTTTTTCCTTTAGTTCCTGTTACACGTCAAAACTATGTAGGTTAAAATCCTTTCTGAATCTCTTCCCAGAAACATCAATGAGAATTTGCTTTTAAGTGCCTTGGCCACCCCAGCTGTGGAATAAAGCAGAAGTTTGCTGCAATTCATACGCTCTAACATCTTATGCTAATTAATCCCAACCCCAAACAAAGCTAAGGGTAGAGAGAGGGGGAGAAGCAATGAGATAATAAAACCAATGCTTATGCAATTAGGAAAGACTATTCCTCAGTGGTTAGGAAGGTGAACATACAGCTCATTTTTATCTCCTCTCTATGTCCCTTTTGCTTCTCTATTTTATCTATCTTCTCATTTCTTCCAGTGGCCCTGGATAGAGGAACAAAGCACAAGGCGAACTTTGCTCCTACAGGAATACTTCACTATGCCATAGTATGGGATGATACACGCCTATCTTAATCAGGAAACTCCTAGCCAGAAAGTTGTTTTGATACAAACAAATGTGTGAATTGTCAAACTCAACCATATCTGTGAGTCTGCCTTGGAAAGGAAAAATGAAATGCCTGTATTTACTGGTTTTTCACTTTTAGAGACCCAAGTGACTCTGAAGGTGAAATCACAAAAGTTCGTACTGGAGTAGACAGCACAAGCCTAGGAGATCAAATTAATGTTCCCATACCTCAGGGAGACTCCTCAACACCCTGCCTTCATGGTAATCCCATCCTGATCTCCTTCCTTCCTCCACCCTTTAAGTAGGGATTTAAGGGTGTTTAGGTAGCTTATGAACACTCAGGCAATAAAATATAACTGTAAAAGCTTTCTACACTGAGATTGCTACAGTTCTTTCTTATTGCAAACCTATCCAGGGCACCATATCTGCAGCCTTGTGTAATATATCTCACCTGGTTAAAAAACGTGGTGGCACCCAGTGTGAGTGAAGGGCCACTTGTCTTAAGGATGGAGGAAACCTGGATACCTGAATTTTAAATAAATCTTAGTAGAAGTGTGCAACAATTTGAATTCTGAGTACTTCCTTTTGAATCAGACAATCCAAGAAAGAAATCTGATCAGGCTTTCTTGCCACCGTGTAGCCAGGATACAGTCTGACTGGAAAGGCCCTACCCTAAAAACCCCGATGCAGACCCAGTGTCCTCGGCCTGTGAGTGTGGTGCATGGAGCATGGGGTCCCGGCCACAGCTGCTGGCACTGCAGCACAGCACTTAAAAACCAGTTGGAGCAGGTCTCTTCTGCAGAGCTCTGCTCAGTCCTGATGTGCCACCCCCATCACATGGATGGAAACAAGAACTAATGCTGAAATGAGGAAGCAAGTGGACAGAAGAGATTTTTGTCATGGAATTTTTGGGAAGACAGCACACCTTGTTTCTCCTATCTTGCAAGCGACAGACAAGACATTTCAAACATAATGGACTTCAAAAGTCAGGTGTCTTCAAGAGTGAGACTGTGAATGCAGGTGAACTGTTTTGATAAGTGCAATCTAAATACCGAAACCAAATTACAGCTTCTGTGTCATGGCAGTTCTGCTGTGTGAGGTGAAAGCAGCACAAAATCCTGGGATGTGAGCAAAGTAATGTGCATTTTCTCACTGCACTTGGGGCACAGGCACCCCTTGAGACCTGAGGGGGCAAAGGGGTGCCATTAGGTGTGGTTAACCAAGAAATGAGGGAAAGCTGTGATAAAAGTGCAGGGCAGTTGAACTGGAAACAAAAAAAAAACAAGCAACTCCCTGATGTTTTCTTTAATTACTGCTTCTGTCTTCTATCTGAAGGACAAAGAGGTGGTCCCAATTTCTACAAGAGGAGGTCTGCTACAGAAGCAAGCTATCTGGTCCTTCACATCCCATTTATTCCCTGGTACCCACCTGTTTCTTTTGGGCATCACTGAATTACTCAAGTTGTGATTTGGAGACCTGTCTTCCCCTCTACTACTAATGTGAAATTACTAAGACTTTTTTTTGCTTTAGAAAGACAATCTTTCATGGGAGCTGAGATGAAGATTTTTAAATTACTCAACCACTCTATGCAAATAATAACTAATTTTTGCAATGCCCTGGTAAGGTAGGTAATTATATGTTATCCTTTCTGTCAGGCAGAGACATTTGAATTGGCCCTAGACCAGAGGAGATTTTTGAATTCAGTTTTCCTAGGCTGAGGTGAAATTTTGAAAAAAGCTTTAGTTTGATCAGATGCAGGTTTTCATTTTCCATTTTTGTCTCATCAAGAAACCAGGCTTGGAAGAATACCCCTTGGCTGAATTGCCAGAATATGTTGATAAATGATTCACTTGAACTTTTTGCAGTCAAAAATGACACTGAGAGTACCATGGAAATAAATTTTTGAGGGTAGATGAGTCACCTGGGTTTCATTGCAAGTAATGACAAAAGCTGATTCTGTTACTCACACGAGTTTTATCTTCATTGCCTAAAATGTTTTTGCTATATGGTGATCTGGCTGGATTGCTCCACCTACCTTTCCAGTTTAGGGTCTTGTCATAGATGAGGGAGTGTGGTTTGGTTGTGCTAAAACTGTGTAAACCTGAAGTGAACAGCATCCATGTTAGGTGTAGGCCCTCAGTAGTCCAAAATTGGCTTGTGGTCTGAAACAGGTTTTGTATCTCTTCCAGAATCTGCCACCTACAAGAGCTCAATTATCTTACGAATGACTCACTGAGCTCTTGTGGCAATGAGCTCCTGTCCTAATTAAGGGAACAACCACCTGAGTTCTTTCCTTGCACAGCTTTCCTGTTCCCCTTTTATCTTCTCTCTGCCATTCCATAACTTACTTTGCTGTGACCCATCCCCAGCTGTTCGTGCCCATGCTTACCTTCCCCAGTCATCACATTTACACACTCAACATCACTCTGAACCCCTCCTGCATCATTTTAGGTGACCAGAAGGGTTCACAGAGCCCCAGGGGCAGCAACATGGGGCTTACAGGGCAGCAGCAGCACTATGAAAAAAGGACAGTTTTCCTCTCCATAATGAGAACTTGCTCAGCTGCTGATCTTTAGGTGACAGGTGGGCTCTCACGGGAGGTGTCAGACTGTACTTGCTGGTGAAGGACATCAGCCATGCTCTTTGATCTCTGAGTACCCTGGGATAGCCACAGTGTTCATCCCTGAGCACATCCCACTCTGACATTTAATTACCACTGCCACTGTCCTCTTTAGCTTCAAAACAAAGCCATGAGAAAATATGGAAACTTCGGTAACCTGTCCCGCACAGCACAATATCTGGGTCCTCTAAAGTACTCTCAGCCCTATCCTTAAAACAACTCCAGCACTTTAGGAGTCTCAAATATTTCTGGAAAAACTATTTACATTTCTTGATGGAAATTACAGTTTTTACATGTTTTGAATGCACATTTTTTTTAAAAAGGGTATTTTCTAATGAAGTGATGCACAGACTGACAGCAAATCTTTGCGTCACTCTGTAAGAGATCTATCTATCCTGATTTTTTAGAGAAGAATATGAGGCACAGCAGGATGACGTTATTTGATGAAAATCACTCAAGTCTGCAATGATAAATGAGAATTTTAACAAGAACTGTTTTCTAATATGCTGTTCATTAAGTCACTCAGTCATGCTATAGTTCTGTTTGCTTATTTTAAATACAGTGTTCAGAAATCAGAACTAACTTCTCTATTTATGCATGCACAAGTAGGTATGACATGTATCTCCTTAGACTTTAGTTCCATGTTAATACATATAGAAAACTTCCACCACCTGTTATCTGGCCAGGCACGAAACTGATTTTTGCTATAATACAGGGTAGGATTTATGTTCACAGACAGTGTACAGTTAGAAATGCTTTAGCATCTTTCATCCTCGATCTCTAAAATGAAGGATAGAGACTTCCACTCCAGTATAGCAAGTTTTTTTTCCCCTATTGTAAAAATGCAAAAACAAATACCATTTCAGTCTCATAAAGCAGTTCTAAGCCATTCTCTTTTTTGTTGTTTTCATTTCCCTTTGTCAAAAGAGATCCAGGATCTCTCTGTGATGCAACTACCAACAAGTCGATGCAGTTAAATATTAATTTTCAAATTCAACAGATCATGCATGTCATTATAATAATTCAGGGCTTTAGAAGCTTATTGAAGAAAGGATCTTGAGAGAGGTACCACATAGGACAACAGAACTCATTTATCTGGTTTTGCTGCAACCACCTCAACACAAATGCTGATTTAATAAACACTTATTGCTCCTGCTGGCTGGATTCAGTGTTCACCACAGGTGCTATTTACCTCTGAAATGCATGATGACTACCAATCAGGCTTAGGGAGAGGCACATTTTTCAATAATAGATCGGTGTCTGAACATGTCAGCAACTCGTGCCATACCTAAGTCTGGTAATGCTAACACTGAAAACAAAGGTCCAGTTCATAAGTTCAGAGGGCTTAGCTAAGACAAGCAGGAGCACATCAACCAAATGCCACGTTAAACAAGGGATCATTAACTCCTGGAAGGTGTTTTTCCCAGTACTGCAGGTTCTTTCCATCAATGTGTTTACTCATTTTGTTTTCAAATGCATTCCCACACATGTCCTGCCAACACCTGGGCATCCCTGTGACCATGCACTTTCTACAAGAGCTCTCTCTGGACATATGCCCCAGGGCCACATGTGATACTAGGAGCATCAGACATAGGAAAGGATTACAGAGCCCTGATTCTCATTGTCAGCAGCTTTCATCCTGGCCAGATGATAAATGGAAAGCAATACCCAAAATTGCTGTGAGTAATCAGGAGCAGCAAAAAGTGAGATAACTGAAGTACTATGGAAGAGACAGAAATCCCATTTCAAGCACATGTATAAAAGACAGTTACACTATTTAGGTTTGATAGGTCCAGGCTTGTACAGGGGTACATCAGCAGAAAGTGGTATTCTTGTGGCTTTAGCCATTTACACAGATCTAACTTGGCTAGGGGCAGAAAACCGAGGAGGTTTGCTTTTTGTTTAAAAAATTGGGAGTGTGAAATTTCCATTCTGAACAGAGTGTGAAGAAAACCACCTTGCTTAGAAAAGAGAACACAGACAAGAGAGTCCAAACAATAACCAGGAAATTACTTTGTGGACAGGAATTGGCTGAATGTGGTGGTCGCAGGATTAAGCCTGCCTACGTTTACCATGATTCAAGCAGCTTTTTGGACAAAAAGATTTATGAAGAAATAGCTTTACCTCTCAAATGTTTTACTATGTTTTATATATTTAGCCAAATTATTACCAGCCTAAAAGGAGAGGTAAGAATTTCAGTTTGTGCCACATGCATCTCAGGAGAATGCTTTAATAATTAAGTACTGGTTGGTTTGAATCTCAGTCACTTTCACCTCCTAGAATCAATCCTGGGCTTAGTAAGCCTTCTGGGTCAATATACCAAGTTAATTGAACCTTTTCATGGAAAAGTTCTGTTTCACCTTACCAACATTTTCTCTTAGGAAAGACAAAATAGCTCCATTTCAGTATCACTTCATATATTGTGCATGAAAATGCCATCTATTTTAGCAGCCTATTTTAGTAGAGATATTTGGGTAGACCACAGTATTTTTTTTTTCCAATTGCTTTTTTTGATTTTGCATAGATGCTATACACAAGGGGTGGCTGAGGAATTCTTTTTGCTATATTTCTCCTCTAGAGAGATTTGTGATTTTCTAACTTGAGTGTTGCTGAATTCAGATGAGCATCAAATCCTAGAAAACACTGAAATTTTGTCCCTACAGGAGAAGGATCATCTAATAAGAAAACCCAGCCTGAAATATCAGAAAATCTCTCAAAATAACTATAAAGTGTCCTGATGAGTGCACCTGAATTAGCATGGAATTGGGAAATGACAAGCAGGAACAGACAGTGTCATCACTCTGTTATAAGTGACCCTACTGTGTTATGAGCTCTGTTTTAGAGTGGTTTTGTCACATCAACCAAACACCACACTGGATGCTTTCTAACTCACAAACAAAAGTGAAACCAACATAAATGTGATGATGGTCTTGAGGTGGCATTCATCAATAATATGTAGGATGCCCAAAAAGATGACTTCTACATACCACCACAAATACTAAATTTTCCCTTCTATTTATTTTTTTAATTGTGGTGCCCAGAAGGCAGCTCCATGATCTAAAAGAAGAGATTTGGGTATAATGGGAATAACAGCTGGTAGGTGCAGGTTATAAGAAACATGAGAAAAAAGAAAGGAAAATAACTGTGGAAAATAGTAAAACTTTTTGAGCAGTCAAAGTGCAAGTCACCCTGGAAGAATAGCAAAAGTAATAAAGAACTGCAGAAATACAGAGATGTAGGCTTTGAAGTAAGCTCTAAAATCTTCTTTGTCTAAAGCAGATAAAGTGCTTGAAGATGGTATTTCACAATATCTTTGCAGCTTTTGGTCTCAGATCTCAGGACCAGAAGGAAGGCATTTATTCACACATAAAATGGATGCAACTGAAGGGAATGTAGTAAACAAGCAACAGCCACTCAGCCATGTGGAGGGACTGCTGGTCAGGCACCAAAATAAATTAAAATAGACTGTTCACCACCTATGCAAGAATAGAAGTTAGGATTACTTCTTACATAGAAGTCCAGGCTCAGATATTTCAACTCTGCAGCTGTGGCAAATGATGCAGAATTAGAATGTGCTTGTAGAAAAACTATTAACAATTACCAACCATGTCAAAGCTTTCTCTCTTCCCTTCTCTTTCATGAATTGTTCTTAATTAGACTACATTTCAAATGTGGTTACTATTTAATAAGAATCTTCAAAAGAAAACAGAGCTAAATTAACAAAGATTGTAAAAAAATGCCTAATTTCTTTGGGTTTAATCCTTTGTGCCAAATAAACTGACGTTTTCCAAATTCCATAACTTATTTTAGAAAAGTTAATTGTCTGAGAATGAGTATCTGCAGACAAACAAGAAGACAAAGTTTGGTATAAATGCACCCACGCCCAGTCAAGCTTTCATTCTCAGCCCCTCAGAGAAGATACATTAGTGCAGGGAAATAAGCAAATCCTATGGTAGCCAGAATCCATTACAGAGCTGTATTTTTCACATGTCCCTTTATGCACACTTTTCCAATAAAGCATGTGCAGAGCTGCCTTCTAACCTTGTATGCGCTGGTCTACATTTCTATGGAAAATGTGATATTTACAGTGCTCTTGCTGTTCATTATGAATTCCTTAATACGAATTCCTTAAATTTCTTCAAGCAGGTGAGGATTACAGCTTTACTGATTAAAGTTCACAGAACACTGAAGAGAAGCCATTTCCCCTGGAGACACTTTGATCGGAGGAGGCCCATGAGATATAATGCCGAGGGTCACAGAAGAGGGACAGCTCCTGTCACAGGAATACACCCGAAGGCAAGTGGATTTACGAGAATCAGAAGGAGAGGAGAAGGGATATAAAGGTGAGGTACATGACAGGAGTTAATTTTAACTGCCAGTGTAAGAAGTGGCAGGGAAGAGCAGGACATCTGTGAGAAGTCAGAAAAGCCCAGAACACACATGGTGAACTGGTGAGGTAGAGAAGAAGACAAGCACAGAAAGTTAATTGGACACTCTGAAGTTATATTGAACGTTAGATAGAGAAAGGGAAACTAGTTTGTGGGCCTAAAATTGCCCACAAAGTGAAATGGAAAAAACAGTGATGAGAAATGAAAGAAATCCTTGATGCTCAAATATCTGAGGGATAAAGAAGAGAAGTCAGTAGAAAAGGCTGCAGGTTCTAAAAATGCATTTTCACCCATGTTTCTTTGGGTATATGTTTTTGGGGTTTTTTCCCTTCTTTCTAAAAAATCTAAATGGGGGGGCTGTTGCTACTTCACAGTTCAAGGTTTCTAGACTCCACCTGGCTTGGTCAAAGGTGCCAGGATCCTCCAGATTCCTGACACTGCTGAGGGCCCCATTGGTGGCATCACATGGGAAGTTAATGTTTGCACCCTTGCTATCAAAACCTTGTCACATAAACACACCAGTGACTTGCATGGCTACTGTGCACCAGTGCAGGTGATGCAACACTTCCAGGAAACCAGAACTGGAGCCCAGCAAGCAGCAGCTCCACAGCACACGTGCTGTATTAGGTCCTAAGAGTAGTCAAGGTGGGAAATGGGATTGCTTTGATCACAAATAAAGCAGAAGAAAAGGAGGAAGCAGGTATTGCCTCATCTGCATTTGCAGCACTCTGACATTACTGCTGATATAATAACTGGGGTAAAACCCAAAAACATCACAGAGTGCATGTGTCTTGCTGTCTGCCCCAAGTGGTGGGGCACAGTAATTAGGATTCTTCGAGGAATTCAAGATTTTGAATTGTTAACTTGGCTTGCAGGGGCAGGCAGTTGAGTGTAAGGGAAATTATGATGGCAAAATACAGGAAGAGAAAAATGCACTTTAGTCATAAGGCAAGACAAATTATGTCTGTCAACTTGATACTTTTCTTTGCTTTCTTATATATATATATGTATACATAGATACACAAGTAACCTCTGACATGCTTAGTTATAATTCAACAATTTATAAGAAAGTTTCTTCCCTGGTACTTTGCATGTTTTATTCCCAAGACAAGAGAAAAGAGGTAGAAACAAAATTGTTCTCAATACAAATCTGATCAGCCCCTTCAGTTTCTTTGTTATGATAATTGGTAATTACAGGGGGAAAAAAAAATCTTCATTTAACATGAAGATTGCTTCAAATGCCTTCCCTACACATGATCTATCACAGCCCACCTATGGATGACATCTGTACTGAAGGTTAGACCAGGTGACACGAACTCTGTGAGCCGCTACCAGCCACTGCTCTCACTCCCCAGCACCTAGGGAAGCAACCAGGGCAGAACCAAGATCTGGATATTTGAGATGGGCTCCAACATGAGGCAGCTTTTTGAGATACTACATTTCCCTCCCTGTTTAGCCCAGTGGATGGACATTCATGGTGCCAGTGAAGCCGTCAGGAAAGCTTTGGGCCAAAATCAGAAGCTTAAAGAGGATTAACCCCATTCTGAGAAGAGTCACTGCCTAGTCATCCTCTGATTGGGCCAGACAGATCCTTGTTCCCTGAGGATGACTGTGACTACAGGCATCTGGTGCTGGGTCACTGCTCTCCTACCCTCATGAACTGAACCTTTCCAGCAAAAACCTACCCAGCTTCGTGCCCATCTGCTGCACTACATCGGGACGCATCCTGAGTGATGACAGTCTGTCCTTTGAAGTCAGCTTCTGTTCTTGTCACAGAATCACAGAATAGTCTGAGTTGGAAGGGACCCAGAAGGATCATCGATTCCAGTGCTTAAGTGAATGGTCAGTACAAGGATCAAACCCATGATCTTGGTGTTATTAACACCCCTAAAAGGTACTCAGTTTCCGAGGAGCAGTTTTTGACCAGCATTAGGTTATGGCACTCACACCAACCACCAAATTCAGACTTGGATTTCATAACCAGTTTCTGTTTACATCCTGGCTTGAACCCTTGGTCTGAGTTACGAGGTTCACTGTGGGCTTCCTGTCACAGGTCCTGACACTTCCCCAGCCTGGAGGTGAGTTTTCCTGGCAGTGTATGGCAGACAAGCTTTGCTCCCAGCAATGTGGGGGAACTGCTCTGACGAGTCCCCAGAGGCTCTGGTGGCAGTGGGGAGGGTGATGGGAAATGGCAAAGCTCTGACTAAGGACAGCTAGGCCTATTTCCCTGGCTGCTTGATTATCCAGCTGCCTTCCTGGCCATGTCCCCTTGCCTACAGACAAGCACACATGTGGGTCTGCACACACACACACACAAAAGAGCAGCCTTTCCAAGTTCAGAGTTCTGTTATGCACAGCTTGCATTTATTTTATTTTTTTTTTTCCTGGAGCAAACACGTGACATCTGTGATGGGGAGATTAGATTTGGATAAATTAGATGCAGCATCAGACAATTTTCAGAGCAGAACTGAACATTTTCAACTGGTCCTGAAAAAGGGGAAAATATTCATATTTCGGAAAAGTATTTGCTAACACTGCTGAAAGGGGTTGCACTATGATTCAAGGGTAGCCTTGTCTCTTTGTTTGCTTCTGAATGCTTTTGGGAGCTTGCTTTCTAATCTTGACTAGATACATGTGCTTATGTATGCCCATTTCATACTGCTGTGCTCTTGTGGATTTTTCTGAAGTATTATAAGAAAAAAGGAAACAGAAAAACCCATTGATGTGAAAGAAATTTCCAGCTGAATCTAGGTGCTTGACAGTGTGTACAGGTGTGCTAAAGTGAATACACAGCCTCTCAGAAAATGTAGAACAGGGATTCATGCACAGTCTATGGTACACTGCAAACAAATCTGCCAACAGGTAATGCGTGAAAAATGTTGGTGACTAGTGAACTTCAAACAAATATATTCCACTGTTATCCAGGGAATGTGTGAACTCAGATATAGTCACAGATTGTACAATGCATTTTTATGGGACATTGTCTTTATGCATAACACCTTTAAATGTAAAGGTAGAAGCAAATGACTGTGTGTATTCAGGAAAAAAATACCCAGCAATCATGCCACACCAACGGGAGACACCATTGTCTGGAACAAAGCAAAATCAGCTTCAAACCTTGTTTCCATTAAGAAGCTGAGCAGTGTTGTATAGATAATGTGAGAAAAGCTGAGAAAATCTGTTGTTGCCTGGGCTTTCTGGCTTGCAGCAAGCACTTCTTTGTCATTTATTGGTAATCTCTCAGTGTAATGGAGTTAAACTGGAATTACATTGGTGTTATCACTAATGATTTTCAATCTGGTTTGCTTTATGAGACTTTTAGAGAGTTGTTTCAGTGTTCCTATTACTTCTTTCCTTTATCGTAAAGCCAGTTACAGGATTGCCCTCTCTCACTATAGATTTTGTATATGCTATGTTCATATGATATGTTTCAGCAGAACAAAGTAATGACTTGTGGTAAAGGAACTCATACGGGAACTTCTTCGAATGTGCACTGCCCATGAAAATATGCCCTCTACATTAACAGTAATGTTTATCCCACAGAACCACAGCAGATTTAAACTCTGAGTCACATGCTCCCCATTTTTTTAGCTTTTGGCCATTTAAGCCCCAGATCAGAGAAACCACCACCTGTAAACCTGAGAGTTGACTCCCTCGGCACCAAAGTGCCAAGGTTTCTGCTGGAGCCAAGGCATCCACTGCGGATGGGGAGCTCCCACGAAGGACGTCAGTATTTTCCACAGAAATAAACTTTACATCTTTCAGCTGCAGTTAGGAAACCAGGAGGGGTGTGCAAATAATCTCCAACCAGGAGCTTTCCTTGGGAACCTGATTTCCATGTCTGTGTCTCCTTCCCCTGTCCAGGGTTGTACCTGATACCCTGTATATTCTAGAAATACCAAGAGCTCAGCCCACTCCGAAGGGGCAGGCAGCTGCTGCTGCGCCCTGCCTACAGAGGTGCTGGGCAGACACCCTCTGCCTGTGCCAATCAGCTCACAGGAATGCTGGCAGCAGCTCTGGCGGGTGTGGAATGCAATGTGTGCCCTCATGCTTCTCTGCAAGAATTCCCTGCTGGCTTTACAGCAGCCCCATTTCTGTGCCTTTGCTCCCTAGATTTGCCTCGATCACTGTGGGCCTTGGCCGTGTTATCTGTGCAAAGGGTTACAATGTTTTTAAGGTATAAACAAATGTCATGCATTAAATAATTACTTTTATAGACTCATTTAGTGCGAAATCACATTCACACTTCATTTGCCAGATCCCAAAGCTCCAGAGAAATCAGGATCATTTGTTCCTAACCAGGCGGATATAACTGAGAACAGCAATGGAGGACAGCTGCGAGGGGTTATCCAGCTGTATCTTAAAGCCAGTTTACAGGTCAATAAATACAGGTATATTCATTATAGCTGTATCCAGAGGCTGCACAGAGATGAGTTCATGATTGCAGACCATAAAGCTTTCTAATGTTATTCAAGAAGGATAACACTGAAATCGATGCTTCTACCTGCCGTGAAGATGTGGTGTAATGAATGACAGAAGAAAGCCACTGCCTTTGCTCAGAGACAACTCACACTTTCTAAGTGGCTTCTGAACAGGTGAAGTAAACCAGCTCATGCCAATGACAGCAGAGTTAATATACACAATATTTGTTTAGCTTGGGAGACCGGAACTGGAGGTGAACAAAGAAACAGCAGAGTTTGCTGGGAACCTAAATATCTTTTACAAGGACAATCCTGCCATTTTATACAAGGGAGAAAATACTTTTAAACTGGAACCAGGATATAAGAAAATTCAAATTTTGCATTACCCACAGTTTCTGGGAAATGCTGACTTGATACTTAATAATTTTCTCACGAGTCATGTGTGGGCAATTTATTTCAACACGATAAAGACCTTTCTCTTTCTTTACATTTGTGGTTAGTTTCACTTACAGCTATGCCATATGAAATGTAATGTAGATTCCCATAAATCATTCAGTGAGAATCTCTTCTGCCTCGACACTGTGACTTGTTGCAAACAGTGTCTACTTAAGAATCATCACATTCCCAAAAGCTGTATAGCAAGAGTTACACTTGGGGCTTTCTGTGTAGTTTATAGTCAGAAAGGAATCCTGCACTTGTTAGATTGCAGTTTGGAGGGTCAGATTATTTTTCTGTTGGAGCACACCTTGGGAGAGATAGGAAAGACTTATTGGAACACCCTCTGTGCTCTTCATTTTCATCAGCATTAATTTGCAGCTTCCTTGGTCCCTCTTGCTTCCACATTTCCTCTTTAATGAGCGTGGGGAGAGCTGGTCTGTTATGAAGTACCAGTAAACTACTGGTAAGTATATAAATATGGATAGGTTTAAGCAAGAGAGCAAGAAAAGCTCAAGTTCTCCTCCCACTCTTCCCATACCTTAAAATCATAAGAAATTTGACAGCATTATTACTGAAACTAAAAAGTAACTTTGTTTCTGTGAGATGAAGGAGGCCAGGTGGTACATAGAGCTGGTATATCCCAATACATAACAAATGGCCAAAAAGCCCAAGAAAATCATTCCTGCCACACAGCTTATAAAACTTGGGTCTCTGCTGGTAGGGTAGCACTAGTGAGGTGCATCAGAAAACATCTCAGCAAATGTGTTTGCTATGCCGAATTCACTGTGTTTCCCATTCAATTGATTTAAAGTGTCTTACAATGGATAATAGTACATTAAAAAAATACATTTTATTTTTATTTCTTTATACAAATATGTACAGTTATATTTTTATGTCTGTGTTTATTGAAACTAAATTTAGAGTCTTGACAATAATTTATTGCATTTTTGCCTTTCATCCCTTTAAGTTTAGATCCATGTATCTGTTGGGATTTCTCTTAGTTTACCTAGAGTTAGTTGCTTAATGTGGGGCTGGGATGCTGTTTGAGATGTTCTGTGCTCTCCCACCTGGCCTCCAGTGACATGCCCAGGGACCTGCCAATGCTGTGCAAACTCCTCTGCAACCTGAGGGTGCTCAAAATGGCACTGCACACCTAAAGAGCTGAATCCCAGTTTGCCACCCTTTCACTAAGGGAAATAACGGAGGGAGAGAAGCCTGAGATGCTGACATGGAAATTTATGTTTCTAACTGCTGCTGCCTACATTGCTGCTCTTGCAGCCTGGCAGCTTCTTTTTAAGAGCTGCTGCAGGATGGATTTGCTCTTTCCCTCTGATTACACTGCTGTTAGAGCTGCCTGGCAGGAGCTGCAGCCCTTCTGTTTCCTGACTGAGCGTGTTTGTGTGGAGTTGGATTAAGTGAAGCTCCCTGTGGGAATGGCTTCTATGTGTTCTTGGTTCCTTTCCCAGCCTGGTTTGTCTCCATGCTGCAGACACTGAGATCCAGGTGCTGAGGGCTGGAATTACATGCAGTGCATCCCTGCAATCTGTGCAGAGAAGGATTTAGGATGTTTAATGGGGGCAAAGAGCCTCGTCTCTCCAGCTCACCAGCTGCAGTGTGGCCTGGGCAGGAAATGCTGTTCTGATTGCCCAGAGCCCACCACTCAGGATGACTCCCCAGTCCTAGCCCATCTTCAGCATCTTGCTTTTTTCACTTGTCTCCCTTCCCATTTGCTGCTCAGGACAAAGCTGCATTTTGTTCACTTAATTTGAGAAAGCCTAATGCTTTGGAAACATTTATGTGGCAGAACAACATGGCCCTTTCTGTTTACTTACATGAGCTAATCAGCACTGGCTCAGGCAGAAAGGACCTCCCAAACATTTTGGGGACAGAAGTGGAGGTGTATGAACCACAGGACTTGTCAAGCTGGTTATAACCTCTGCTCCCACTTCTGCCATTTCCTGAGTCCAGTGATGTGGCATCCCAGTGATGCTGGTACTCCTTTCCAAACAGGAAAATGCATCTTAGCCTCCTCAGAAGGGGATTATTTTGTGCCCTGAAACATGAAACCTTAATTCCTCCTACAACCACATTTCATTTCTGTGAACAGTTGAGCCTTCTTCGATATTTTTTGAACCTGGAAAAAAAGGAGAATTATTAGAAGTAAAATATGTTATTAAATGAGAGCTGACATGTGTCAGGCTTATTGATGGGAACTTGCATAAAATGTGATATTACTTCATTCCTACCTTAATTGAAGATATTTTCAGCCTAAGTGATGTGTAACTGCTCAGTGATTTAGCTCTCTTTTATGAATAATTATATTACATGTATTCTCTCTGGGTAGTTCCATTGATACATAGGATAAGTGTCTCTCAGAATAGCCTGTAAAGGGGTCAGGCAGATCTCACTTCATTGAATCCCTTTGAAAGTAGCATATTTCGCCTTCTTAACAGTTAAATTAATAAACACAATGAGAAACCTTTCAAATGAGAGGAATATTCCCTCTGCTTATGATCTAATTCCCTGGACACCCACTTACTAAAGATTTGACAGGAGTAACATGAAGCTACAGTATTCACTATGTGGTTCATTTTTTATCAAACAAGACAGAAAGAATGAAGCCTTGTCTGTGTTTGAAAGCTGTATCATGTTTCTGCCATTTCTTTAGGCATTCTTACAGAAACCTTTCAGTTCTCCCTTTTTCATCTTCTGCAGGCTATTGTATTAGCAACATCTTTCCAGTGATTAACAAAATAATGGTGATTTTTGCATGAAGCATAGGAAAAGCCTCATTCTTACCTGTGTACTCATGAACTAACCAATTTCAAACTGTGATGAAAACAGAAATAATTATAAACACTTCAGAAAATAAGGAAATCTTCAAGGGTAATATTTAATATTAAACACCACACAGAAAAATTTGCAGGCAACAGGCCAAGCTGAGATTAACTGGATCTTTTTTAAGAGGTGTTTGTAATGTAAATTTAAAATCAAATAATAAAAAACACTTTGACAAACATTTACATCATCACCATAATCTGCACCTAGACCCAATAAAATAATAGACAGGAAAGCTGCCAGCATCCAAGCCAGGAGTATGCAAATGCCATATTCTGCAGCTCACTGATAGCAGCTGGAGAGCTGAATCTAACTGCACCACTTCAAAGCTTTCCTAGGAAATAATTGAACACTTAATGATTTTAAAGTTCCTAGATAGGTCTAATGCCAATTTGTTCTTTAAATTAATTTACCTAGCAAATGATCAACGCATATGTCTGGAAGACGCTTACCTCTGTGTGTGTGTTTGCAGCTCTGCCACTGTGGTGGGCAGAACAAGAAATGCAGTGGGGCATGGATCTTGTCCCAGGACACTGGAGCAAGCTGGTTCTGGATGAGGTGAAAAATCCACCTTTCAGACCAAGCATTCCTTTGATATCATTTATTTGCTACCAACGAGGTCTTCTTCCAAGGCAGAATTTGGAGGGCATCTTACTTCAAAATGCCACAGAAGACTCAGACTTGCCTGTGGCCAAGAAGAAATGGCTTTTGTTTAAGTAATTTCTGTGTGATGTTGGTGTTTCAGTACCAGCTAAGCTGGCTTCTGTCAGCTTCAAGTAGAGAAGAGAGGGAAGTCAACCAGCAAAGCCATGACAGGACAAGTACAGGAACTTCCCTCTCTGTCCCACTTCTCAGAGGGCTCAGGGGCACCCCTTGAAATGACAAGGCAGCCCACTTTTAACACAAAAAGCAATGCTCTTCCACACCACTTCTAATTGAAATGTGGCCTTCATCACCATGGTATGTGCTCCTGCATTACCTGAGGCCAAGGTTGTCATGTGCTCCCCTTGTTTCTGCTCCCTTGCCATGTCCCAGGCAAACTTCATTTGCACCACCTCTAGGTATCTGCACTACATTTGGCATGATCTCCACCTTTGCTCATCATCTCTTTTGATCCCAAGACTTGCTGTAACCTTGTCTGCCCTTCTGTGGGTCAAGCTCGTAGTATGCTGAAGGGTTACTGCAAAGCTGTTCATAGGGCCAAGGGAAAAACAGAACTTGTCTTGTGGATAAATAGGAATTTTCAGCCCTGAGGTTCCTGAATTAAAACATGTGGCCTCAAAAGGCTGTAGGGTAAGTTAGTGAAAAGCGCTGTGTGGAAAAATGTTTAAGAGCCTTACAGCATGAAAAGGGGAAACTCCAACCAGCCTGGTCTTGCAAAGGGTTTAATCCTTCTTTATAAATTAGCCTCTTTGTACCAATGAAACATGTTTGATCAGATTCCAAATCATGGTAGTGATTTGTGCCAGCTGGGAAGCTGAAGAGTAGAGGAATGTTGGATATTTAAATATTTTACCTTCATCCAGGTTAATATTTTATTAGCAGCAAATATGCCTTTCTGCTAAGGAGTCTACAACTACTGCTCACCATGCTGAGGTGTGGGTACCTTTTCCTTGCACAAAGACAGTATGAATGACAAAAGTTGAGGGAACAATTGGTACCACCACTCATTTCTCTTTCCTAAGGGTGCACCAAATGCATCCATTCTGATGAGCATTTGCGTTCTCTGTGCCTTGATTTGCAAGCCTGAGTCTCAGAGTTGAGCTTTTTTCCCACTCACACTGCTTTCTGCAGTGCATACCAGCCACTGTGTAGCTCCATCATCCAAACCATGCCAGCTCCCTGGGTCTGTATCTGATCAGGACGGCAGCTAGCAGGTCAATAGGACAGAGAGGATTGCAACACTATCTATAAAATCTGCTCAAACCTAGCTCTGACAAAGTGGTTGCCAGTGGGACAGGCCTGCCCATGACCTGTCTTCCTGTACTCACCAACAAATCTTTCATGGTTGGGGTTATTGGCCTCTCCTTCTGCAGTCAGCAGTGGCAAGAACACCACCAGGTCTCTGACAAGAGCAGGCATGGATATTGCCATGTAACCAGCTCTAGGACCTTCGAAGATGGAAGCTCAGTGCTTGGAGTGCAACAGCTAGAGCAGGAAGCAGGAGTAGAATCTTTTCTATGCTGCCACCTGATCTGGCCATGAGCAGCCATGTTCAGTATAGAAATGTCTGCATAGATAATTATTAAAAAAAACCCAAAAACAAACAAAAAAACCCAAACAAACCAAAAAACTCCCCAAAAAACCCCCCCAAAAAACCAAACCAAAACAAAACAAAAACCCAAAACACCAAAAAAAAACCAAAACAAAAATAAAAATAAAACCAAAACCAGGGCAGTTTTTCTGAGCAGCTGCTTCTGGAAAGGGTATCAGTGAATTGGCAGTATAGAGTTGAGTTGGTAGGCTGGGAGCATGGGGAAGCTGCAATGATAACTAAAACACCCACAAGAAAAACTGACATATTAAAGTACTGATATATTAGAGTAAACCTTGTGGGAATTCACCTGATTGTGTAATGCTACAAAGTCCTGAAACTTTATTTTTTATGCATATCTAGCTAAAAAATTACACGCAGTCTTGCTGGTTGATCAACTCATAGTGGACTATTTATTCTACCAAAAATACTAAAATAATTTTCTCCCAGTATTTTGGTTGAGTTATTGTGCCAAGGAATACCTGGAATTCGCATTAAATTTAGTATTTGTGGAGATGATTGTAGAGACTAGGACCACCCTTCTTTGTATTCTTCCTCCATTCTTTCATACTATATGTCCTACTAAATTAATTAAAAAATTGGGGAGCCCTCCAGTGGCTAAAATTATAGAGCCTAAATTACCAGTGTATTAAAGAGGTATTCAAACATTTGATGGTGTCATCCAGCTTCACAAAAATCCATACAATTTTATGGAACTTTACAAAGTATTGTCTTTCTCCTGAAGATACAATTTTTGAAAGGTCATTCCAGTTAATTACCTGTGGAGATACTTGAGGAAAAATTTCTCTAAATTTTTTTTTAGAAAATACCCACAAATGCAACATATAAAATATCAACTTCAAGCTCTTAGGGTTTTCCTTTTAAAGGTAAACACCAGGAATTTAAGAATGTTCTGCATTTGGTAATACAATTGTTCTCCTACTCCTCAGACTCTTACTTGGTATTCTGCTTTTAATTTAAAAAAAAAAACCAAAACAAGCCAACCATCCTCTCTGTGTGTGGGAAATCATGACTCTTGACTCTTTGACAATCTTTATATTGATTTCTTAAAAGTCTGTATATTGCAGGTTTATCCAGAAAATGTACCAACACGGTGTTATGTTAAAAGAAAAGAGAAAAGTAACCCAGGTTTGCAGCCCAACTGAGGTAAACAAAAAGTGTTGAGGGACTCTGCTCTGGATCCTCCTTGATCTCACTTCTAAAATGCTCATTGATTTCCATGAGAAGAGATTTGGACTAAAAATCTGTGGGGAGATGTTGCAAAGAAAAATACAATTTTTTGTCCTTAAGGCAGCAACTACCTCCCACTACATGCTTTGGATTTCTGTTGGATCATGGAACTAAGCACAGAGGGAACATAAGTAAGACTCTTATAAATGAGGAAATCTGGGACAATTTCATATGTGTCTCATTGCAACAAATTGTAAAAAAAAACAAAACCCAATGCAAAACCTATTTAAGTCAATAGCTTTTGGCTTGGGCTCTTGGAGAAGGATAAATGTATCAAACTAAGAGAAGTGCTAAATCTCCCTTTGAGCTGGGAGACAATCTTTGCCCGGGAGGTGACTGCTGAACTGCTGGCTGGCTTTGCCATTGAGTGGGGTGGTGACACCCAGCCCAAAGCCTGAGCTCCCAGTCATCTATGGCTCGTTGTCAGCTGCAGGCAGCCATGAAGCAGAGCCAGTCTGGTCACTAGCCCACAAAGAGACTCCTGCCCTTTAATTAGCTGTGAACTGACGTTGCTGACTTGAAAGACCTCATGGTTTGTTTTTTTTCCCCTTCCTCTCAAATATTGCATCAGGTCTCCTCACATTGCATGCTGCTCTGCAGCTGACAGGCGATTACATCTCTTTGTAGGCAGTCTGAGACAATATCCCAGAGCCTGCACAGTGGCATGGGTGTCACAGGAGGGCAGTTCCATCACACAGGCTCATCTCAGGGTACAATCACTGGCCTTGGCAGTGCTGGCCTGTAGGGAATGACAGCCACTGTGAGAAAGGTGGAGCATCAGCTTCAGCCTGATGGAAACACCCTGCTTCCCAAGGATGAGAATGGCCAAATCCTGCACTGCACTGTGACCACTGTCCTGGAAGCATTGGCTGCTGCTGTTGGTGAAGGGCAACACCAAAGCCCTCTCCTGACTGCCACAGCACAAGTCCAGGAGAAGGTGCAGAGTGCATCCATCATCTGCAGAAGCATAAAAATAGCATGGGGTGCCTACAAATTGAAAACGGTCTGTGTCAAGAGCTGTCAAAAGCTGTGGTTGCCACAGGGATAATTGGTTTGTGCCAGCTGTAGTTGATGGGTACCAAGCTGATGAAAGGAGACAGGATAATATGTCTTCTGTTGTTTAATTAAGGATTTTCTAAATCTGTATAAACTAAAAGCTCTGGATGTTGAAAACCACCCAAATGTGCCCCAATATTTGTAGCAGTGACAGAATGCTGGGGAAACAGGATTCCTCCTAAAAAGTGCATGCCCTCAAAAAATGCAATCCCTGCGCAGGAGCAGGCCATTTGGTGATGCTCCTGCCCTGTATTTCCCACCAAACTGCTCCCTTCAGATTAATGCTTTTTAGAATCTTCCCTTATCACAGGGGCTGCAGTCTTTACTTAATACCCTGAGGGAGGGACATCTTGGGTTATTTTGCACAGTCAAGTGATTGAAATACCACAGCAAACCGTTAACATGATCTCAAAACTGCTGGCTCCTGGCCCAATATCTTTTCTACAGTCACTTGAAAGAAGGTGATTAATAGCATGTCAGAGAGCTGCTCTGTATACCAAACACTACTTGAAGGACTGTAAATAGATAAAACTGAACAATCAACAACTGTATACTGAAATAAGGCCAGGTACCCGAAGGGTTCTGGGAATCTCAGTTGTTCATTTCTACTTTTATTGCTGTTAATGGTAGGTATCAAGAGGAGATGAATAGCTCTCAAATTAAATTTGCAGCTAATCTCATAGTAGGTGGCAAAAACTCTATCATAGAGGCAGCAGCCTTATCTGGAGGATATAGTAATAAAATCCAACCTGAACAACACCAGCTAACACACCCAGAAGAAATGAAGAAACACATGTAGCTGTTTGATGGGGCTGGAGGTGCTTATAAAGTAGCAATGCTGGAAAAGTGCTGGGTGAGATGATGTGCAGCAAAGCCATGAAACTGGCGGTAAGCTCCCAGCATGGCACGGCAATTAGGCTGGGCAGCCTGTAAAAACAAAGCTCATTGTTGTGAGTCTGGGCAACATGAAAAGGATGACATTCATTTCACAGGACTGGCGTGCTGGGGGAAAAAAGATTACTGTTATGCCATCAAGCATTAAACTTGTGAGGAAAAGGCTGGTGGTCTCAGAAGTGTTTATCCTTCAAGCATCTTCCTCTCTGAATTCTCTCCCTGTCCCCAGCTTGGCCAGTTTTGCAGGGATATGCTCCTGCCATCAACTCCAAACCAGGAAGAGCAGGGGTAGCATAACTGTCCCCCCTTGCCAAAATCACTACTGGGGGCTGGTGCGTGCCCTGTAGCCCAGCTGTGCTCTGGTTCTCAGCTGCAGAGGTGGTGGGCATCTTCAGAAAAGTGACTAGTATTGGATAAAAGACTGGTCTCAGCAACAGAGGTAGTGCTGGCACTTCATAAATGTAGTATTGTTCCACAAAGGGCACATCTGTCCTCATCCCAAAAATAAGAGGATGGGAGAAGATTCAGAGATGGGTTTAGCAGGATATTCAGAAGTGTGGAATGGCTTTTACACCAGGAGCAGCCACAGAGACTCTCCAACCCAGGAAAGGACATGACTGGGACTGATGTGCTCTAGGTCCACCAAGCATCACTGAAGGATGGGTAGGGAGTGACTGTTGGCTGTCCCACATGAGTTTGATGTCCCACCAGGATGCAGTGACACTAGAGAGCGGCTAGGCAGAACTGGCAAAAGGAAACAGTTCTCCACAGAGACAGGGTAAAGTATCCACATTGGACCAAAAACAACTGGATGAATTCACAAACATCCACTACAGCTTCTAAATACCAGAATAACTCTTCTGGATCAGGAGCTGCAAATTTTCAAAGGCTGGGAGATTATTCTGGGAAAACAGACCTAACCTGTTCTTGTACTCTTGCTTGCATGTCCACTATGACTGTGGCCAGAGACTCAATACTGGGTCAAATTGGCAAATAGTCTGACTCAGTATGGCCACTCTGACGTCTCTGACGATCAGGTTTCCTTGTGTATTTCCTCTTGCCACAGCACAAGAGCTGCACCAGGCCAACCCTGATGTTTCACTTCTCTCTGCATTTATTGTGGCAGTGGATATGTGATCAAGCTACACATTTCTGTGCCTTCAATAACCGTCTCTTTCAGTGGTCACTATCTTCTCCAAGACAGGACAGGCAATAACAGAGAGGAGTATCTAAACTGGGGAAGAGGGGTTTTCAAAATCTTCCTGAAAAGTGATTTTTAGGTGTCTACACTGAGGTCACTTTTACCACTTTCAGGTCTGGCTGTTGGTACACTTGGCTGTAGTTCCCACAGTCCCAGACTTTGCCAGGGCAAAGAAAGCTACAGCTGGATCAGTCTTCAGGGGTCTCTCTGCAACTTGCAGGTGATGAGTTGTTTCAGATCCTAGACACTCATCCTTGTCTTAAAGAAATGTCTCTTGCAGCAGCTCATCTTGTAGCAACCCCCAAAACCCCCATCCCCAAAACAAACATAGACTGTTTGACTGCACGCTGCTACCCAGATCAGGGTATCAGGTAATGACCACTTGCCTCTCCCAGGTCCACTGGGCTTGGATCAACCCTCTGTTACCTTACAGGCGGAATTGGCCGCTCTCCAGAGTATGCACTGCACGTTCAGCTTCTCCATTTCTGCCCTGAAACACAATCTGGCTGCTTCTGAAGATTGTAAAAGTAATCAATAATAGGTTAAACGGCACATTTTCTCCAGGCACTGGGTCTGCTTACATGTAATAAGTGTTTATGAACTGAGAAAAGCATCCCAAATTTACAGAAATGCTTTGGTTATCCTGAAGCTAGATTTTTATATTTATTTTGTGCCTGTATGCGCTGTGATACCTTTTATTGTGCTTAGTGAATAAATTTTTACTCACTAACACAGATTTGGATGGGTTTGCTTTTATCACATTTAAAAACAGGAGGCTAGTCTGTCCCCCCCCACTTCTTACACTACTATTTCTTAATGATGTGCTTTTGTCAGTGAAGATGAGTTGGTACAGACATGAGGATTACATTCAAATTCAGCTGTATTTGTAGTTCAAACATGCGGGAAATGAGATGAGGGGAGGAAGAGCTTATGTTAATCCAGACAAATGGAAGAGCTTGTTTTCACATGGTTTATTTGGAGTCACATTAAATTCTGTTTGTAACCAGATGCATCTGCAAAACTGGGGCTGCCAAAATTTATGTGCTTACCTGTTGTTATACAACTGCTCTAGGGCTTTTAATGAACTGCCATGGGGATGCTTTAATCATGTGCTGCATATGTAAAGCACAATATAATTTATTAGACAACTAATCCACAAAGCCCATCTTTTAATTCATTCAGGTGGGCAAATGAAGGTAGAAAGACAGAAATGACCCCACAGAAAACCTGCCCAGAGCTGGGATAACAGTGTGGAAATCTGGCATTACCCTCCCAAGCCCTAACTCCTTCCAGGGCTGTGGTGAGCCTGTGACACCTCAGTGTCCCAAATGAGTGATTAAGCAGCATTAGCAGTTTGTCTCCCAGCTCCAAAGGAGAGACTGCTTTACAGAGGAAAACAATGCTTCCAGGGCAGCTAATTAATCACCCCTCTCATCTTTGAAAGGCAGTGTTAGGCCTTCTGAAAATCCACTGAAACACCGCTGAAATTCTATATGTGTGTCTTTGGCTTGGCTATTTCTGGGAGGTGGTGCTGGCTCCCTATGCCAACTGCTCCATCAGCCTTAGTCATAGCTCATCCCAGGTGAATGGGATAGCTGGTCTTGGAGCCATCAAGGAGATGAAAGACACAGAGTCCCTCCACCCTGAGCCAAAGATTTGACTTTTTTAGTGGTGAGGCTGGCCAGAGCAGTATTTCTGCAAGTGGAATCAACAGGTTTAAGCTAATTTCATCCTTCAGGCACAGAAGAAAACAGATAGAATAGAGGTACTAGAAGGAACTAACCTGCCAGGGTTTGGTGGGGTATCACTCTTTAAATGGTGAGCTGCTTTCAGTCAGACTCCACAAATGCTGCCCAGATCTACGGAAAGAGGACACACACCATGCCTGTATCAACCTTTCCAGTTGGTCTAACAAGCATTTCTGTGAAGAATCAGAGGGCAGCTCACCAGCTTGCTCATGGGTGGTTTCCACTGCTCCTTTGAAAGTCACCCTAGCACAAGACACCAAAATGACACTATGCATGTGTCCCTCATGCAGCCATTCAAACTGTGCCTGCCAAGTCCTTGTTGCGAACATAAAGTGTATCATCCTCTCCATCAACATGTGTGTTAAACTCATTGCTTCCCAAAGAAATAGAGACACATTTGGGTTTTTTGGGAACTTTTTATCCACTTTTGTTTCCCTTCCTCCCCCTTACTCCTTTAAAGCAGGCCTGCTGGCCTACATTTGCCGTGCTGAAGAAGGTGTTCCAACATTTCCAATGTTCAATATTTTTGTTGAAACCATCTTGAGAAAATAATTTTTAATTAAACACATTTACTATTTCTCATCTCTGTGTGATCTGTCTGATTTCTTAACTCCTCAAAATGACAAAAAGCATTTGTCTGTTCACAGATGCTGGCCCAAAGCCCATCACACCCACAGGCAGTAGTTTTATGATATGAAATGTTTCCCTAATTCTCTGTACCATGGAATTATAACCTTAGTTTAAGGAAGAAAAAAAAATCTGTTACATAAGCAATCCCACCAGAGCATGGAATTAAAGGACAAATTCCAATCTAGGCAACTCAGAGGAGTGGACATGTATTTACTCTCTGAGATTACCTTTTAGCAAGTGCTAAGATACCACAGTGAGAGGTGCTGTTATAAAAAGAAAGCACAGATTGCTGGAGCTAAAGCTCAGCCTCTCCAGAGAATACCAGAAAATACCTCTGCCTCTGCTTTCTAGCACTTGCTCTTAGCAGGTACCCTGCACAGCAAGGGGGCAAAAAAAACCCCAACAAACCCCGAGCCTCACAGTACCTCATTTTGCAAATTGCAAAATGTTTCAGGCAGATGTTAAATGACCCCAGCTCTTGATTTCAGTGAGAGCTAAACGTGCTTTGCTATGCCACCAGGCAAGGCAGGAGAAGGAGGAGGATGTGCTCAGTACGTTCATCAAGAAGCTCTACACATGCCAGCTTTCTTCTCCTACGGATGGGATGAGACACAGGCAGTATTTCTTGGTGAGTTGTGCATATTTCTGCAAATCACTTTCATCACGTTGCAGCAATTCCAACAGATAACATGACATTTTTCTCCCCTTTTGCATGACACCTTTCTCCCCTTTCTTTTATAAAGCGCTCATTTGTGTCTTGTAGGTTTAAGAATATAATCATCACCCAGTCACATGGCTCAGTACAACATTATGTTTCTTACATCTAATCTAATAATACTCAAACACTTCTTGGTATCACTGTATCTCCTTTGTATTTGCTGATACCACAAACTGCTCACAAACAATAGATGAACTGTTTCTGTAAAATTTGACGCAGCAACTTCATTTTGAATGCATCAGTATTTCCCAAACTTTCATTTTTTGGGGTTGTCACATTCTGCTTCTCAGCATGCCCAGACATGCTCCTGCCTTGATGATGCTGAGCAGCACAAGGGCCAGTCCCTTATCACACATCTCCCTCCCCTGGGGAGTCACAGGCCAGGTGTTCCTCTGCCTGTCCCACCAGCAGAGCCTGATCCAAGGGCACTGTCAAACTCTGGCCCAGGAATGTGCCACGAGAGCTGGATGTCTGCAACTGCTGTTCTCCAGGAAGGCACAGGGCCCTATTTATGCTGTTCCCCTTTGCATGGGATTAATAAATGTTCACTGAGGGCGAGAAAGTGCACAAGATTGTATTTGCCTCTGTACAGCCACGGTTACGGGGGCGAGCTTGCACACGGGGAGACGGGGTCTGAGAGGTGCTCAAGAGGAAGAGCATGGAGCACAGACCATCCCCTCTCCCCAGGGAAATGCTGAGACCAAAGTGGCCTTGGGCTACCTGTGATCTCTTCTGCCTTCCAGCTAGTGCTTAGCAATGCCACAGAAAGATGGACACCTGCTCCAGAAGAAGCATGAGTGCCCCAAGTTCCATCTCTCTGTGTGTTACAGCCTGCAGAGGTGAGAGACATTGGCCTAAGTTGTCTTCAGCAGTGAGCAGCCTTTTGTCACCTGTATGGTGAGCTGGCTACTCACATATAACACCAAAATACTTCAAAAATACCAAAGGGAGGAAAACACAAGATTTTTTTTAATTATCAGTCTCCAGGTGACAGTAAATACTTGCACGTTTTTTAGAGAGAAGTGCCTCCTGGTAGTCTGCCCTGAGATAGACATGCTTAAGGGACAGCCTACCCTCAATGTTTTCTTTGGGCTGCCTGCAAGCTCCCGTGTTGGCTTGCTGACTCCTCTGGCAGCTCCAGCACAGGTCACCAAATCAACCTGGGCACTACCCTGCCTGGAGCTTGGACCTTTTTAAATGTGAATGACCAGAGCTGCCACTCAGAGAGGATCCTGAAGTACAGAAGAGCAGCTAATCACATAGTGACAAGCACTGGTCATGTATCCTGAATCCATGGGGGTGGCAGCCAACACAGACAGGATGCTGCCTGGCTTTGGCCCACTTGTGCTGCCTGTTTTCCAGCCTGTGGTGAGCACAGCTGTGAGTGGGTGGCCCTGCCAGCAGCACCAGCAAGGCATTACACAGAAAGAGCCCCTGAGCCATGCAATACTGCTGGAGGAGGAGACATCACTGTCTCAGGACTTTTTACCTCAGCCAGACAGTCAGTGGTGGCTGCTTGGCCAGCAAGAGGCCAGGAGGGTGCTGCTTTCTGGGAGAAGGGGAAGCCCAGGCATGCAGCCAGCCTGGGGTGAAGACCTGCCCTTGGCAAAAGTGTGCAGGCTAATGAGAAGCAGATCCAATTTAGCAGGTCTGGTGTCTGCCACCAAGCATGCACTCACTGCAAGATCAGGCAGCTGTGTTCTGCCTTGTGCAGCAGCTGACCCGAGGGCTCCTCTCTCTGCTGAGCTGCTGCTGGTGCTCCTCTTTGCTCGTGCATGGCTTCCTTCACAAACCCTACCGAGAACATACACAGCCTTATGCAGCAGGTAATTAAAAACTAATTCCTGAGGACATGTGAATCAGCTTTTAGAGATGGCAGCAACATCTTTTACTTGTTTCTTTTATCTTCTTGAGTAGCTGAAAAAAATTAGCTATGCTGCTGCCTTAAGTCACTGATTAACTTCAAGAGCGGCCATATTTTTGTCATCTGAGGTTTGCAGGCAAAAGTAGTATTGCTAGTTAGATCAACCAGTACAATTTGAAAAGTAGCCAAAGTTTGGGACATATGGTTTCTTTTTTAGGTCTGGAGTGGAAGGAGCAGAACTAATACATTTCTTTGCAATACAAGTAAATCAAAGCAGTTTCTTCTCATGTTTTGACAAAACTTCATTATTTTTTGCACCTGATTTTCACACCAAATAAATATCAGAAAAAATCCAACCCACAATGCTTTCAGTTTTCATTAGAAATTGAATAAACAGTCAAAAGAAACATACACAACTACAACTCATTTTGCAATGACAATTGTGTACTTGTGACAGAAAAAGTTAATGTTCTAGACTGGAATCGGTTAATGAAAAAATTCATTGTTCACTCTTTGTTCAAAGCACATGCACTCATACACTCATAACCATATTAAGGCCTATAGAACTATTAAAATCTATTGGACTATTGAAATCAGAAGTTATATGCCAATAAGATCCAAATGACCTTTGAATGGCTCCCTTTTAAAAACAAAAGAAAACTTGGGGCTGTCACAGTGAAGTTCCCCCTTTCCTAGCTTGATTAACAATAAAGATTGCAAATTCAACTCCTTTGCATACTCTTCTTCATTGGCTTTTGTAAGGAGCATAGCAAAAGTGACCAAGAATACTAACCCTGCATCCTAAAAGTTCAAGATGCTACCAGGTACTCCAGGTTGAACTGTAAGGGCTCCAAGCAGCTCTGGAAGAGGGATCAGAAATGCAATTGATTCTCACCCACTGCTGTAAATTCATTGTTTCTCTCCTGTCAGTCACTGTCAGAGGTAGTGTAGGAGAATGACTGAGAAGCAGATGGCTCCATCTAATAAATTTTGCAGGCTCATTTTTAAACAAGTGAGGCAGTCAGCACTGACAGTGCTTCACAGAAACCCTTCTGCCTGTCCCAGTGTCAGCAGCAGCACTGAAAATGGGCTGGTTAGTAGGCTGGTCCTGCCAGGCCTGGCAATAGCCTGTTTCTCAGCTCTCTCAGTGGTGGCACCAGCCTCTCTCTCACTAGCAGAAGTCTCCTGGGGGTGGGGAGCTGAGTAGAAACCTGGTGGATGGAAAGAAGTAAGAATATATTCTTATATAAGGAGGACGATTTTTAAAATGATGGCAGTGAAACACTGGAACAGGTTGCCCAGAGAGGTGGTGGATAGCCCATCCCAGGAAACTTTTGAGGCCAGGTTGTACCAGGCTCTGAGCCACCTGATTTGAAAGTGTCCTTGCTCATTGAAGGGGAGTTGGACTAGGGGACTTTTAAAAGTCTGTTCCAACCCAAACTATTTTATAATTCCATGATGCTACGATTCTCTGACTCTTCAAAGAATCAGCTTGCACTTTGATGCTCACTGATACAATGGTGTGTAGGATTGTCTCCAGTAAGCATAAGCAAGAGGGACTAGTTGGTAGAGGGTGCTGGTGGTGGTTTTGCTATTCTCAGTGGGACTCTTTTTCACTTCCTCACATCTCCAGCAGCTATTCTCAGCACTAGGTCAGCTTGGTCCAAGCTAAATGCTGAATATGCCTCAAGCAGCTTTTCCAAGCAATGGTGCTTTAGCATGTGTGTACACTCACATATGCATGATCTGTGCAGGCAAGAATATTAGGCAGACCCTCTCTGCAGCTTCTGGCAGCTTTGCAGCCAAGCACCTTTTCTCTGAGGAGAGTGCAGCAAATCAATTCCTGATTGTCAGTAGAATCCAGGGGGGGAAAAATCAGTCTTCATGGATTCCTGTAAGTGAAATATATAACATATTCTGAAGCCATGAGTTAGTTTTCTCACATTTCTCCCATTTTGCGAAGAAAGTAGTAGTGCATGCATATTCATGAGTATATGAAATTGATGGGGAATAATTATGCTATTCCGGGTAGTAGTAAAGATGGTTACATTTTAGTCACTTTTAGCCTGAGAACCTCTGTGGAAATAGTTGCTCAAATAAAATCTATTTAGAAAATAGATTCCTAAAGAATAGAGAATTCCTGAAGTTTCTATGTATCACAACAATCTCCCATTTAAGAAGGTCAGCAGATAGTGGATTCAATTGTCTATTTATGTTTTATTTTATATAAAATCTAGAATTTACTCTCAATATTATAGACAGTATGTTTAATTATATAAAACATCTTACATACATATAAGAGTTTATATTTTTCTGACAAAACTTGCAGTGAAGCAGGTAAATGATTATTACATTTGTTTTGTCTCAGGTCAGAGAGTCCCAAGCAGTTCTGTGTTTTGGGCTACTGCAGATGTGTTGCAGTACACTTGCCACAATAACAAAGCAGCTGTCTTGCAGGACTTCACAGTTATTCATGAGGAAAAGGAAACATTTCAAAGAACTGCTAACCAAGAAAACTGCTGCAGAGAAAAATCACTTCAAGATTTCTTCTTCAGTTCACATTGCAATTATATGAAAATTTTGATTGATATTTAAGCAATAGCTTCCTGACTAAATCTAAAATTTTCTTGGTTTGGTGTCTCTGTATAAAAGCAAACCATTTGGCTGAAGATTCTTAAAAAGCTATTTTTGGTATGTATAACTAACCGCAACTTGCAAATCTTACATACAAAAATGCACCTCAGCATTTCAAACATCATTTGAATACCATCAAACATATAAGCACTTCCAGGCTGCAGAATGCCCTCATGCAATGCTAAAGGCTTTAAACAGAGAAACTTTGCTGTGAAAAACATGGTTATTGGACACCTGATCAAAAAGCTCTCTGCTCAAAGACAGTCTAATTCACTGGCAGACAAAGCAATACTCTTGATACAAATTTGGCATCTCTGATTTGCTTAGAGAAGCCTAGGCTGGAGTCAGATGTAATGGCTATAGACATAATTAATGCAAATTATGCACTGCTGTCAGGAGACAGAGTTTCTAGATCATGTGTTCATTGTTGACCTCTGCTTCTTCACGCTGCACCTATTTGGGGTAATATTGAATATCTATTAAAAATGTCCTTTATACCATGTCATTTGTTGCTTAGTTTTCCTGTTAAAGATCAAAGGCAGATTATACCTGTCACCTTCAAATAGAGATGAAATAGATGGCAATTTTGGAAAGGCAAGAGACAAAAATCACCTTTCTCCAGCTTCATTTTTTGGAACCTACTATAGTGGCCTGGGCACTATTATAGTGTCACAGAGGTTTTTTTGTGATAGATACCTCTATTGACAACTGACTCCTCATGCATTCTTTCCTCACACAGAGGAAGAGAATCTATAACTTCAATGACCAAAAGTGCATAATGCATCCTACATGTGCCAGAACCCTGGAGTTACAGGTAAAAGCACTTTTTTACATAAGTCTTCTTTCCTAACTAAAAATATTTCACCACAGATATAAAAATAATGTATAATCAAAATAATAATTTTAATAAAATACCAGTGGGATTCAAACCTTTCTGTGTTCTCCTATAACATGTAAAAAATGCCTCAGTTTTTGTGCAGAGACAATTAAGACATGCCACTGTATAATCTGCTTTCTTTCAATATACACCTTATGGACTAAGAGTTCATTTCATCACTGGTTATGGAACAAACCTCTGGGAACTGAAACATTTCTAGCCTTACCCCAAGCATAAGGTACAGGGGTTTTCCTGTTTCTTTTGCATATTTTTCCTACAGCAGTATTTGGTCTGTGAAAATAGGGAAGGGCATGAAAGCAGGCATGTGGGCCTTCTTCCAGATTCAAGAAATTGTGTCTATTCTTATGATTTCAGCACGTGCAGAATATTCAGTTATGCTCACAAAAATGCAGGTATTCAGTCCTGGCTCCAGAAGAAATATGCTTCAAGGTCCTGATCCAATTTATGGATGTGGGCAATTTTATCCTTGCAGGTGATTCTATTGAAAGAAGGGAAAGTTCTCTGCTGATGCAGTTTCTAGAAGCTGGAGATGTGCTTTTTGGATTTGGGCCCTTGAATATTATTTGAAACATGTTGTGGTGCACTGACTTGTGGTGGGTTACACATTAGTCTGCATGGACTCCCACTGACTTCAAGGAGTCTGCTCACAGTGCCAGGACCCACTCAGAAGTCAAAACCTGGCCTTGGGCACAACATATATTAACTCTTTAAAAGTTCATTTTGAGCCCTGTTTGAGTGCACCTCAGTGAGTGACAGCCATCAGTGTGTTTGGTGCTGCTTTCTTGCTATCCTTGATGCAGGAGAGCGAAAATTCATCTACTCTTCCTCTGAGGCTACATGATTCACCAAGAGCTCTGGCACAGCGTTTCTCACAAGCCACTGTGTTTACTGCTCCCACCTCTCAGCGCTGCAGATTTTGGGGTTCCTATCAGCATGTCATCCTGCCCTTTTATGAGCTTTAGTGAAGTAATTTCTGTGCTTTCAGTTCAGTTTGGGCTCTGGAACAAGACGCCAGGGACAGCAGGATGAACTTTCTAGCACAAAGAAGATCCTCACAGCTAAATTTAGGGGAAACTCCACAATACTCTATTGATTTTTTTTCTTCTCAGTACTTAATAAAATTTCACTTCACTCTAGAAGTGTAAAAAAATGATAGGATTGCATGTCCCATTTACCAGGATGTCATTCCTAAACATCAAAGGCCTGCTTTTAAAAGGACACAGGTTCCCCTTGACCATTTTGTACAAAGAGGGTATGTGCACAAAACCAGGTAAGAATTTCTGTATTGAATTTCAGTGAAATACTAGCGGTTATATGGCTGGTTCACTGCAGAACTTTGAACACTAAGCAATGATGTTGTGTTTACAAATGCAGGAATTTCATCCTACCGAGTTATTTGTCAACTTCTGTCAAAGTATAGACAGGTACTTTTTATATCAGACACTTTCCTGACGAAATCACGTGAGTGTTCAAAACAAGGATAGCAGAAACCAAGCAAAATCTTTCTGTTGGCGAGGGGGGAGAGAAAAAAGAGCATAAGAATAAGACCCTCTTATTGACTCTTACTCATCTTGGTGAGAGATAAAATAGTGCAGTCCCATGCCTAAGACTGAGTTATAAATAATTGTCGCTTTTGGCCTCGAGTAAAACAGACCATATGTCTACACTGCAGCCACCGCAGGTCGCATGAGTAAACCTGAGTTAGGCTTGAGCTCTGTCCCAGGCCTGCCTTGGCAGCAGGGACATCAGTGCAAATTCACCTCTCCTACCAGCCAGCTCCTTTGGCAGCATCACTGCGGCACCTGTGGTCTAAGCAGTGCCTAAGCCAGCTCATGGCTTTGTCTCTCTGACCCCCAACTAGGTGTAGAAACAGTGAAAACAGGGAAAAAAAAGAAGGGGGGGGTAGGGGAAAGGAACAGTGAAAGTTACAAAAGTCAGTATTCTCCAGAACAATTCATGACAGATGCTTTGCATTAACCATTGAGCCACAGTTCAGGTGTATGACTCTCTTTGCTTCTCAGGGATCTCAGTCCATTGCTACCATCAGCCTTCCCTGCTTCATTTCTCCCTCCAGGCATGGCAGAGCTGGCTGTCCCTTGTGCTGCCCTCCTGCTCATGCAGTGCAGATCAGCTGAAACCTGAGAGGGTGAGGAAAGACAGTGACAGCACCAAGGAGCTCAGAGCAAGGTCCTGGATGACTCACAGTGGGGTTCCAGCGCTCACCAGGAAATGTGGCCACTGATCACTACACTTTCATTTGCAGTCTGAGGTGTAGGAGGCATGGCCCTCAATATGCATGAGCAAATGGCACTGTTTGAAGGCTGAACCACTACAGCTTTAGCATAGTATCTCTCTGTATTCCATTCCATGGGAAGGATCCTTTCATTAACTTCCCAGCAGAAGATACCAGTGGCAGAATAGCCTGGCACCACTTTTGGCACACTCTCCTTATCAGTTATATCCAACTTCTCAGTCTCTTGTTCATTGATCTCTGGGAGACTCCATGCCATATTTCTGTTGCTTGCCAGACCAAGGAGTTCTCCATATCCATGGAGTGAGTGGATCTGTCTGGGAGGTGGGTGCAGTAGCTCCTGCTCACTGAACAAAGTAAACACAGCAGAATATTTCACAGCAATGCCATACACAGTTACAGGCACAACCAGATAAATGTTAGGCTTACTCCAACACAGGATTATGGCATGGTTTGTCACAACAATGCCAAATAAGATCCATGTTACCTCCCTCATTCGCATGGCACACACAATTCCTGGCTTTGGTGTATGTATAATTACTGAGAAGTGATTCAGGGAGGTTCAGATCCTGCACTACGCATTTGGCTCCCCCCTTTCCCCAAGTCAGGGAAGTAAATATAGAAATAACTTCACAGGAAAATTTGAGTATTATGTTTCTATAAAAGAATTTCAAGAAAGTAACAGGTGACTAACATTATTGATGTAACAAGAATATATTAGGTGAATTTCAGCAGTAAATCTCAATCACGTTACCTATGCCTTAGGGTTTTAAGACGTGATGCAGACTTGAGAGCTTTAGACACTTCTGATCTGTGTTCCATTACAGGGACATGAAAGCACTGTCTCATAAAAACAAGGGGGGAAAATGAAATAACACTGGAGTTTTAAAAAGTTGGTATAGTCTGTCACATTAAAAAAAAAAGATATATTCTTATTATATTTCTGATGTAATCATGAGCCTCCAGCTTGAGATCTTGACAGAGTGCTACTGCACTAAAATCCATACTGAAAAGTTTCCATGCTCTCTTTTNACTGAAAAGTTTTCATGGTTTTTTTTTTTTAATTTTTTTTTTTTTTTTTTAAGCAGAGCTTTAAATAAAAAAATTCTGGAAGTAGCCACAGGTGAAACAACACACTACTTTCTAGGACACCAGTCCAACTGGTTCCAACTGGATATAAAGAAAAGCAAATCATCAGGAGGAAAATTAGGCATTAGAGCAGGTTGCCCAGGGTCATTGTGCAATCTCCATCCTTGGAGATTTTCAAGACACAACTGGATAAAACACTGAGTACCCTGGTCTGATTTCAGAGCTGACCCTGCTTTGA
>VYZP01011693.1:25509-36748 GCA_013400635.1 Hypocryptadius cinnamomeus | reverse complement strand
GGAATTAAGATGACCTGCCCTTGCCTGAAATGTGTGTGTGCAATCTACCTGATCTTTTTGAGTCAGTGAAGGTACAGTTACTGAGTTCTGCTGATTAGCTCCTCTGATCAATAAAGACATCTGTTTCAAAATAAAAGGAATAATTTCCTAAGACTCTAAGAACTACTGTGAGTATTTAGAAAATGGATTGTGTGCAAACATCTACACTGGGTTCATCCCAAATTAAGCAAGATAAAGCCCTCTCTAGCTATGCAAAATTAGGTGTTTGAACTATTGATCAAAGCTGCTTTTAAAGTCAGTGAAAGGAGACCAGCACTTCCACAAAGCAATTAATCTTATCCTTGGATGTGTGTTTATCATCACAGATGGAAGGAAACATATCTCCACTACAGGGAACCTTGAAGGTTGTCGTAGGTTAGATACCAGCAGTGGGTTTTGTTCGAGATTAGATGTAGACGTGAGTCAAGTATATCAGCTACCATTATAGTCAAAAGGGCTTCTTCTCTTGGTCTAGCATAATTTAAGATGATTAGGATATCCTGTCCAGATGATCACAGGTCATATGCTATAATTTACAGTCTGTCACAAATGTGTAAGGTGTGCTAAAGTGCATCAAATGACATTTTATATAGATATTTTGGTAAATAAATGAAGTTCAATGAAAATTCAATCTTTTCTAAAGGAAGAATAATTGTGTTAGGTAAATCTGTGAGAAATCAACCAATTACATTATCTACCATAAAATTAACCACGAAAGATGAAGCGAGTAGACACAGCGTATTCCCATTCTCAATGTATGTAAGTATAAAGGACCTGTGAGGAAAGTCTCTAATGTTAATATTTGATTTTACATAAACATTCTTCTCTCCAGTTTACAAATTGGATTCAAAGACACTATAACTGTCACAGAAATGCAATGTTTGGCTTATGTGTGAAAAATAGAGTGTCTGTCTCACCCTCTGTTCAGACACAGAAGGGAGGAAAATACCACTCCAGAGCTTTGATGAGCTGCTGAACACATGGACTCACTACATCTTCAAAGAAATGAATCCTGATCTTGTATAAAGAATGCAAAACTCCCGCTGAAGTAAAAAAATACCTCATTCATATGTCTGGAAGCAGGATTCAGCTCTCAGAACTAAAACAGCTTGCACCCACCTGCTGCTTTAACTCTGAAACATGTTTTCAATTAATATCTTGTGTAAATCACTAATCCAGAGCAATGTGCTTTACTATGAAGACAGTATTCCAGTCATAAAGTGTGATCCAAGTGGAGACTCCCCAGAATTTAGCGGGAATGACCAGAACATTACAACTATGATCTTGGTTTTCTCCATGACAAACACTTGCATTGACTATTACACATTTACAAGGTTTCAGTTTTCATTTGGTTATTGTTGTTTAAAGCAGGAGAAGGCTTGCTCTTCTGGCCATCAGTCCCTCCTTTGGATGTGTCCTGGAAGAAAAGCCTTGGCATCCACAGTGACATTAAAATTCGTTTATATTCATTCCGAAAATTCTGATTAAGAAGACCATATATTATTGCATTAAGGCAGCTGTTGAAATAGGCCATTAAGTAACTTATAATGAATAGCCATTCAGGAACTTTTGGTGCCATTTCCGTAGGATCAATGGCTACAGCCAGTCCAATGAAGTTTAGAGGTGCCCAGCAAAAGGCAAAAATCACAAAAACAACAAACATGGTAAGAAAGTTTCTGAAGTCACTTGGCTTCAATCTTGGCTTTGTTTCTGACTTGACTCGTCTTCGAACTTGAAGCACTAAAACCCAAATTCGAAGGTAGCAGAAGCTGACAATGGTGATAGGGACGATGAAGTGAATGACCACAACAGCTATTGTATAGTAGGAGCTTGCAGTTTGGACAAATGTGCATGAGTAGATGCGTGGATCATACTTCAAGGAGCCAACAAAAAAATTTGGCACAGTTGCAATTACTGTTAATATCCAGACTAAGGAGACATACAACATTGTATTCCAACAGCTGTACACTTTGTCATAGGCAAAACTATGACATATGTAGCAATATCTGTTTATTGCAATTGCAGTGATGTTGAAAATAGAGCCTATTACACTTAGTCCCATCACAAAGCCACTCGCTTTACAGTGTGTTTCACCCAGTGTCCATCCATTGTGGAAAATAGCTAAGAGCACCAGTGGGTATGGATACAAGGCCACCACCAGATCAGCCAAAGCTAGGCTCACCACAAATGCGTTACCTGGAAGGAAAGAAAAATACAGAAGCATAAGTCTGAAAGCAAGCACAGCTGTGAAGAAGAAGAACAAGTGTTACATTATTTGGATGTCTGCAATATTAAATTATTGGTGATGTCAGCAAGCAGCTGGTATATAGGACCAACAGGAAAATGATTTTACAACGTAACTTGGAACACCACAGAAATATCTGCAGCAATAGGATGTTTCAAATCTGTTGGTGACTGGATTTTATCCTCCTTGCTCTTTTTATCTCTAATAAACATAGCCATCAGTGAGCAACATAAGCACATGTTGAGTTGTTTAAGTGTAGCTAACTCCACGGCTGGATTGATAAAATGAAAAAGAAAAAAAAGTCTAAATTGTGCCAGGTAAGTAAGCCATTATGCCATTCTAACCTATCACTGGAATGCTGACGGGCTTCACAAGCACAAAGGTGAAGGATATAGAAAGACTAGGTCTATAGGTATTGGAAGGATGTGTTGTTTTATGTATACTCTAAATTGCTGCATAATATTCTGTAGAATAGATATTTTCTGCATGAATGGCCTACCCATACTGCAGTTATTTTCTCACTGGATTGCCTAAGGAAGAGTGAATCGTCTTCACCATTCTCTGCAGAAAGGCATGTTTAATTATACAAAGAAAAGTTCCATGCATGCAAGAGGAAGTATTCATATGTTATACTGATGATATTAATGAAATATAGGTGATATGGCTGAGCCCTATCATCTCTCTTTAACCAGTGTCCTTTTCATCAGTTTGAAATTTCTGACATTGTATCTAAGTGTATTTTTATAAAATAGAGAGTTAGTAAACTGTATTCCTGAAAAATATTCTTTAGGAACTTCACTCTAGAAGATAGAGGTCCTAACTTTGAATTCTTGGCATTTAGGCAACATAGAATGCACATGGTTTGTATGGTTTTGCATATGGCTTGCCTACTCTTTTTTATTTCCTGGAAGTTCTTCACTGCATGAACTGATATGGAAAAATCCAAGCAATTTTAAAAATTGTACATGGAACATAATAATTTTTAGAAAAGAGCAGTTAGGTGCTCCATTCTTCAAATTCTGAGTTACTAGTCCTCAACTAACAAGTTCTCCATGTCATATTAAGAATGGCACTAACTGGAAGTCGTAAAAGCCACAACCATGTATAAATATGCTCATCAAAAATGACAGAATTTCACATCTACTCTGTTTTCTCCACCTGCTTTACATGTGTAGCTTCCTGAATTAAAGAATGGGGAGCTGCCTTTCTCCCATACACTTTAGGGGACCACCATGCTCATCAGAGTTTGCACAACAGCAAGTAAACTTAATGGAAAGCAGGATTATCCATCTGTACCCTCAGAAACATAGCCCATCTCAAGAGCAGTGTGCAACTTATTTCAGATAGCTCCTTGTTATATATTTAGTAGCCTGTTTTATATATTTTAAAAAGCTACACAAGCCTTTCCATAGCTGTGGCTGGATGATTTGTGAGGAAAGATTGAACAATTTATGGAGATGATTGAGTGGGCTGTGATAACTTCAAATAAGCAAAGCAGGAAGGATATAACCCATTCCTATGATCGCTGTGAATCCAAGCAAGCTTCAGTCACACCAAGGAAGTTTCAAAGCAGACACAGAGAAAAAAAATTTAATGGTAAGAAGAAGGAAGTGTGGGAACACCTTACTTTGAGTCTGCCACTGAAGACTGTAAGAAAATAGAAAACAAGTATTTGTCAGTACTGGCCTAGATAAAGCTGATCCCTTTGTGCAGGAAGGATGAGATGACTGTGAAGGCCTCTTGTAGCCATGTGGTAAACAGAACAAAAACCAAAACTAACAAAAGAACAGGGGCATCTTTATCAGAATGTATTTACATCATGGCAACAAGGATTTCTCTTATGTCTTTTCATCATTGTATCTGACATTAGATATCAGAGAAGTCAGAAATGGAAGTCAGAAATGGAAGTCAGAAGAAAGGAAGGAAGAATAAAAAGACAGAAAAAAGGAATGAAAAGAGACTCTTTTTTGTGGTTTAGAGTGCCTTTTGGAGAAAGAGAGAATTTAGTCTAATGTGTTCACTAAGATTAATCTAAACTCTGAGGCCTTCCAGCATCAGCTTCTACCCAAAATGTAATTGTTCAGTTGAAATAGAGTGGGCATTGAGCTCTTTCAATCACATTTGGAAATAAACCATAAAGTACATTTAGCAAGATATTTTCAAAGTTTTGAGTGCAATTTAGGACTTCTTGAAAATTCCAGGTGCAATGAATAAAAAGACTGAGCAAGGAACTTGTCAAAAACTTAATTTACTAGTTTACAACTCAGAAGAAAAATGGTCCAATATCTATAAAGGCCTCAGGTGATTTGTCACTTCTATGGCTTTTTACAGGGTTGAATGTTCCCACTGTGCACTGCAAAGTAAGGTCCAATGGTACTTTTCTGTCTTTGTGGATGACTACAGAATTAAGTTTAATGTTTATTACTGCAATGAATAATCTACAGGAGTAGAGAGAAACTTTTCTAATTCAAAAAACATAAATAATTGACATTTTGAGAAATCAAAGGTCTTAGACATTTTCTATATGCTTGGAGAAAGTAAATGTTCCTTGACACACCTAACCCCGGGCTTTTAAAGTGGCCTAAATTACATTCATAATACAACTAAAGAGGTAACTTTTTGCTGCGTGTACCAAAAAAGAAAGCACAGAATTTTCATCTAGCTGGAATTATTATCATTGCTTCTGGAATTTACTTGATGAACTTTGTTCTTAGATTTCAGTTTCATAAGAGAGAGAGGTATATTCATTTTTTCACTGGAGTGGAAATACCCCTTAATTATAAGCAGTAGCTACTGAAAGCAAAATGTCTTGCTAGGTATTCAAAAATATGCACATCTGTGCTGTTTTAAACACTGATAGTTCTATGCATGAAAAAGAAAATAACTTCTGATATTGACTTTGGGTGCAACAGAACTAGATAGGTATTTCATGAAGCATTTCTGCATATTGATTTACCTACTACAACTAACAGGAGAAAGAGAACTGTTACACCCTCTTGTAATCTTGATATGACTTGATGTTGTAGAAATTTACTTATGGAACAATCTTTTTGGTAAGGTCAAAACTTTTAAGGGCTAAGCATCTGCCTTCTGAGAAGACAACTGACTTTTCATTTCTCTACTAAAATCAGAAGCAATTGCAATGAGCAACTATTTTTTTAAGGTTTTTCTTCTCTCTTTGGTTTTAAACGGGTGAAAATGCTTAATTATATATCATGGTGTTGTTTGGGGTTTTTTTTAGGTAGTGTTTTGGTTGTTACACATTTGTTTAACAAGTTTTTATAGGTTGCATACAGACATCACTCTCTTCAATCTATGACATCGGCAGCAGGCGGAGCACAGAATTAAGTCTTTCACACACTGACATTTGAATTCCCTGTGACAGTACATGCCAAGACCTAGGGTAAGCTTTGATTTACTGAGACATGTTAATTTGGTATAATGTTCAACAGCGTGTTGCTAACAGAAGGTGTAACATAATGCTCCAAACAAATGCCAGATGGGTGTTTGTTTTCTTTGAATGTGACAGCTTAAAGGCAGTGATATGCTCTTTTGTAGTTATGCTTCATTATTTCAGATATTAGTGAGATATACAGCAGACTTTGATGTAAGGGAAAGAGACAGGCAGTAGATTTCCACTAGAACAACATATTTTACAGCTTTCCTGCCCTTCAGCAGATCAACACTCCCATCCAATTTGGTGTTGTCTGCAAACAGACTGAGGGGGCACTCAATTCCCTTGTTCAGATCACTGATAAAGATATTAAACAGGACTGGCCTGAAGAAGAATGCTGGACTCACAAGAACAAAAGCTTAGCATGTAAAAAGGACTTTGAGATTGTGGTTAAGTGATTTGCAGACTCCTGGATTGGAACAGAACTGTGTTCTTGACCCTACACCTGCAGCTATGAGTTAGTGCTGGAAGCTACATTTGCAGGAGGTGAATTTTAGTCTTATTAGGCAGATGTCTCAGTTGTTGACACAGATTTACTGAAAAGAGGTATCTAACTTGCACTGTCATTTTTGATATCATGATTTTGGCATGCTTGGCAGCTAGGCATGAATGTAACCCAAACCAAAACCTCCGCTTTTTCTGCATGCTCACTCTTCTTCTCCCTCTGGCTAAATATGGGAACACTAGTCCTTGCTGCGAGTTTGCTGCCTTGAGTATGCCGGTAGACTACAGGTGCAAAAGTGCTGTGCTGTTAAAAGCTGAGTAAAAAGGCCAGAGGTTTGTGATCCCTGGGTGCAGTTTGGCTCGCCTGTGGCTTCCCCTGGCGCTGGTGGGGACGGTGGTGAGTCTCTGTTGCCACCTAGTGCGGGAGCTCGCCACGGCAGAGACAGCGCATCGCATGGCCCAGCAGGGCAGGGGGAAAACGCCCGGGGCTGGCTCTTCCAAAGCAAAACGCTGATCGTTAATCGGATACTACATCTACGGGGTGATAAATACTTGTCTGGGCTTCTGATACTTTCTGAGATTGCAGGAACTTTTCCAATACTGGGTATTTTCAGAGAGAAAAGGAGAAGCAGAAGAGGCAAGACAGGCTCTACTACTAGAAATGTCACTGTTGCTTAGTGGTTAGGACATCTCCATGATAGGAGAACCCTTCTTTGAAAAAGGCTCGAGTTTATGTCTCCCGTAGTCCCCAGAGAGTGCCCCACTCACCAGCCCTGCTGCTCTTCTGGGGTTAGCGTGCTTGTCTCTTTCTAGGTTATGTTCAAGAATTTCAGCCTAGAATCAGAATACACAGGTTACCACTTATATTGTAGAGTGCTCTTTATCAGTATGCTCATCCAAAAAAAGTTTAAAAATCCTCCTCATGATTTAACAGCTGGGAAACTGAGATAGGTGCAGGAACTTTCCAAGACACTGATTAGGAAGAACACTCCAGGTTCATGAGCTTTGCTCTTACTTTTCTCTGTTAGATAATACCCCCTCTGTTAGGCATCCTCTGGGAAAAGTGGCAGCACTGGTCCAGCTTTCTTCTCCCAAACGGCATCATAGTGGCATACTGATGCTGAGGAATGGAGCACATAGAAGAGCTAGAGCTACTAAATAAGGCCAGTTGTATTAAAAGCAAACAAAAGGGAGTGGTTGCTGCACTAGGTACTAAATCCTTAACAGATTGTGCAGATGAAAAAATTTTACTTGTGTTCAAGGGAAGACTGGAAAAGTACTTGTAAGAGTACTCATTTGAAATACTACATTTGAAGTTTACTTAACAGACATACCATACTAGATTTAGGAACTCCTCTGAGATGGAAGGAATCACAAGTTGTAATAATACAGAAGCATTAATAATACAGTGCAGCGTTGCTCTGTTCTAGCTTTTTCTCCTCAGTGCCTGCTTCCATCTACTGCTAAGGACAGAGTATGAGTCTAGCTATGCCTCATTCTGTGTGTCCAGCCATCTGAAATTGAGCTGCATTTTGCAGCAGGCTCAGAGGAGAAGATCTCTTATATCCACGCCCTAACAGTGAAGTCAGGCTCTTGCCTTGAGGGTAGTCTAGGATGGAAAAGGCCCATGTTGTTGCTGAGAGAATCACAGACTTGTAGAATCGTAGAATGGTTTGAGTTGGAAGGGACCTTAAATATCATCTTGTTCCAACCCCCCTGCCATGGGCAGGGACACCTTCCAGGGGTTCAGATTGCCCAGTGCTCTAGCCAGCCTGGCTCTGAACACTTCCAGGGTTTGGGCACCCACATTTTCTCTGGGAACCTGTGCCAGTGTCTCACCACTCCCACAGTAAAGAATCTCTTACTAATATCTAATCTAAGTCTACCCTCTTTAGGTTAAAATCTCCCCTTTTTCAGTTTAGATGTCACACGGGGAGCGAAGCCAAGACATTCACTCTGAGGCTTAGTGCCATGGCACCAAGTGGCAGCCCAGCCACAAAACCTCCGATGCTGAGCACAGCCACTAAATAACTACAAAACCAGACTGATTTTTCACTGTTTTCTTTATCTGACAGTACATATCAGCTTAATTTTCTTCTCTTGAAGTAATCACAGCTGTTGATTGCTTCAACCAAGAAAGAATAGGAAACCTACTTGTACAACTGCAAGTATGAAAACTCATTTACTACTGACAAAGGGGCTAATACGAAAAGCTGTAAAATACAACAGGTGCAATCTAGTTAGATCCTATAAAGAGCTGGGTGACCTATAATTTTTAATAACTTTTTTTAGTGTCTCAGCATTATATTGCATGTCAAAAAAAAGAAAGTGAAATATGTAGCATTTTATAGGGTGTTGCTTTGTTAAACAAATAAAAACCCTATCCCAAAACTTGTTCAAGATCAACTATAAAAGTGTGGAACCAAACAAAGGAATATTTCACTTCTAAAAACTCTGGAAAAAAACTTCATTATGCCCTGACAGATTTTAATTTATATTGTGTGAAACAATAGTTCATTCCATCACCTTTATTATTACTTTCATCTTTGCTATTGTATCTAAACTGTATTTGTGTCAAAGGAAATTATGTTGGCTTTTTTTCTTTATTACTGCAACAAAACATTGCTCAAGTCTTTAGAATAACTTCCACCTTGTTTTATAAAAAAAGACAGGAAATTGAAAAATGAAAATAATTTTGTTCGAACTAAAATCATGTTTTCTTTTGTTAAGCTGTTTGGTTTGTGTTTTGTTCTATTTTAATATTTGCTAGCAGATTAGTTGAATGAAAAAAACCAAACCAAACAAGCCAACAAATCTCCAACATTAAATAGCTCTATTTTAAAATATAAGGCTTAAGATATTCCTGAAGATACTCAGGCTATCAGGCTGGTATATGAAGTGAATAAAATTGGGGACAATTGGGGGCTGTTGGAGACTATGGGACACAATCAGGATCAATTTGCCAAGAGATTTGATTAGTCATGATGAGGTGCATCTTGTAGTTTAGCCCTGCAGACCAATTTAAACAGCCCAGAACTTTTTAACCAGTGTAAATGTTGGGATCTCCAGTTACAGAACCAAAGTCATGCAAGTGGCAATTTCCTCAGTTCTGTGCTCAGCTGCTCCGTAAGGCTGCAGGCGGAGGACTTGCAGCCTGTGACAGCTACCGAGACAAACATGTGCAAAGCATGTACATGTCAACTGGTTCCATCTGCTAAAAGAAACCAAATCTAAACCCATGATTCCTCCTATGTATTTTTGGGTGTTCCTGTGTTCAACTCCCAGACATGGTGGAGGATCCTGGTATTTTATAAAATAGGACCTGATACACTGCAGTAAATAGAGTACACGGGAATATCTAATTGGAAAACACTTATGTTGACAAGTTGCCAATGCTTCTAAACAACCTATGGAGTCCCTTCATTATAATCTTCTTTTCTTCTCTTGTTTCCTGTTTCACCAAGGAAGAAAATAGATGATACTTGACAAAAATGGCCATTATAATCTTTCAGTAAGGAAAAGTCTTACCCTTTCTGTTCTGAGCTTTTGGAAGGCCTCATTACTGTACATGTATAGGGAGATGAATGTCTTCAGAAGCTGTTGTCAGTCTCTGCCATCTGCTTCTTTTGGAAACAAGGTCTTAAAGCAAAGTACAGTGACATGATTCATCTTATAATGGTACTCATAGGTTTGTAAACAGCATGTGAACAGATGAATAAATAAAATGCTTTTACAGAAGATGATTGTGTATTCTCTTCTGAAGTATTAGCTGCTTTGTGCTCCAACTCAATACAGACAAAGTGTGTAATGATCATTGGCTGAATCAAGGTCTTTTCTGAGAGCCAGTAGAAGTCTTGACAAATGACAAGACAACAAGTCTACTGTGGCTGGGCCTGCAAGTCATGCTATTGTTGAGATAGGTAAATGAGGGGCGATAGGCATGCACCCAATATAGCCACAGAATCATGAAAGCTGGAATTGATCTCTGGAGTTCATCTAGTCCAATCCTCCCAAAGAAGGATAAACTCTAGTGGGTTGCTCAGGGCCATGTCCAGTCAGCCTTTCACTGTCTGCAGCCACAGACACTCCACAACCTCTCAGGGTGACCTGCTCCAGTAAGGAATCAGTGTACAGAATATTTACTGTTTTCACTAGGGAATAGAGGCAAGATGCTGTCAATTTTGCAACAGATGAGGGGTCTACTTGATCTACTAAATAGCAGAGGGTACTTAAGATCATACCTGTTACTATGCATGCAGAGACCAGACATGGTCATTAACAATGAGCTAGACTTGCTTGGTCAGAAGAAGAGGCCCCAGTGCAGATTAGAATAGATGGGGCTTTGTTTTTCTTGTACTTCTGCCTTCAGATTCTTTGTGACAGCAGAACTTTTTGAACAATCTTTGACTGGGCAAAATAGTCTTAGCCAAACAGAGAACCTGGACCAAGATACATTTCCAGACCAGTAAATCTACAGACCAGTAAAGGTACAGAACTCTGGGGGTGGAGCGTGAAGTGTGGTAAGGGCTGCACAGAAAGAGGCAGGGGGCACCAGCTCCTAGCAAAATAATTTTCAGAAAGCAATTCCCACTAGCTTCAGCAAGGCTAGAATGCTCCTCCTTATCTAGATACTCACCTACTAGGTTCAGCTTACCCTGGCTGCAGAATCCTGTTCCACATGCTACTCTGGTGACCTTTGAGCACTGTGGACTGACTGCAACCAGCCCTTCAGACTAGCTCCTTGTGGCAGTTCTAGCTAGTTCACCCCAGTGAGTGACCTGGAGTGACAGAAAGAGAGCTGTGGGTGACTTCTGTCTGCCTAACCTAATGAGTCACACCTCTTTTACTCCATGAATACACTTGCAAACTGGAGCAAACCAATATAAATATATATATATATATATATGTACACACTACATGAGAATGTTTGAGAGTGTTTGAAGGTCACCTACTTCACTGTTGTGTTTGCTCTCCATAAGCACAGCAGATATTCTTGCTTCATCTTTAACCAGGAAGCTGGCTGTACAGCAAGTTTTACAGTCTTTATGGTCCTAGCA